>QVQW01000011.1:0-35216 GCA_003635345.1 Coniochaeta pulveracea | reverse complement strand
TGGGGAATCGATTCCTTGCCGTGTAAACTTTTGCCACCAGCCTTTGAAATGTTTGATTTTGTTGCCCTTCCCGAAACAGGGCCCCCCCCCCCCCCCCCCGAGGGACTCGGAAATTGAACAATGTTTGGCTAAGAGCTCATCATGACCTGTGCGTGCTGTTCCATGCTGAACGGCGCAGAGAGCGGTAAGCAACGGACTGCTAAGCCAGTACATCTGTTTTGGCAAGGAATGTTGCGATCGGGGGCATGGTACTCGGCCCGGTCTGAAACGCACTTGAGCAAAAGAGTCACATGACCGACGGCTCGACCATTGCAAGAGTGGTTACCCTACACTTTCAGAAGAACATCAACGGAACACCACGCGAGAGGAACATCTACAATTTTTCTTTGGTAATGTTGAGATGTACAGCAGGCGCATATAGGAATAGCATACTGAATTGATCAAGGAGTAGCTTGCTAGGTAGGTGTACCATGATAGGGCGAGAACGCATGACAGGCAAAGATATCACTGCAAGGTACGGGTTGGATGACGCAACTTTTGCGAATATGGGTTGAATCTCTTGTTTTTGTCCACCACGAATTACCGAAATGTCCGGAATCAATATACTAATACTCCTTGTGTAGGCATATATCGCGAACAGTAAGAGTGATCAGAAAATAGAACTGCAAGGGCTGCTCCAATTCCTCCTCATGTGGAATGACGCATCGCGGCCCCCACCACAATCATACCTAACCACTGTCATGGTAGTTGCATGGCTACATGTGTAGGGTACGAGCATTGTCCATATTCAGGAATTGAACACGTGCTGGACGTGTTCTCAGACGACGACTTCACACAATCATGGCTGTTCCTGGATTCAACGGTGCCTGTAAACTGTCATTCCGCTATCCTATGGTTTAACGCACGGATTCAACGGGTAGGATCACTGTTCCAGATCTTGGCACCATGCTTTAGTGGGTTGTGATCCCACCCGCTTGGAAACAGGAATGTGATGATGCAACCCCATCAGGGTTCTTGATCTTGATTGTGATACAGCCGCAATGACGCAATGGTCGAACCAAGATACCAAGACACCAGTACCATGGGTTTGAAGGGTAAAGCTCAGGAAACGCCCACTTCACCTGTAACCTTTTCTCCAGATCTGTATCATTAAACCTGGTTCTTAAGATTAACAACTAATTCTTGATCACCGTCCTCATTGTAGCACCTCTAACCCAATTCCTACTCGGATAAGCCGTACACTATCATCATGTCGGCGAACGGGCACCACGACACAGGCCAAGGCCAACGCCCGGTTAGGAGCCTGCTTGATGTTGAACCCATCGAACGAAGCATTGATCGCACCGAAACCAAAGATACCATCCAAACCGAAGAGCCGGCTGCATATGTCATTGGCGGAGGGCCGCTAGCTCAACAGAGAGGACAGAAAATCCCAGTCGAGGAGAGAACAGCTACCACTCATGGTTCGCAGACACGTGCTCCTAGAACCTATTATCCATCTTCTAACATTGCCCCCAGAAACTGATGATTACACGAGTACGACCAGTTCGAGTGCCTATGTAGATGTGGATACAGTCGATGCCCATGTCACTGGTACTCACTCGGACGGGCACCAATCCACACATCAAGAAGCCAAGGCACGCGATGCACTTGACAAATTGGCAACCGATGTCGAATCTGGTGTCAATCCATCTACATATCAGGGAACGGAGGTACGCGAGCCGGCCACGCACCAAGAAGCAAAGGCACGCAACGCACTCGATGCACTGGCAACCGATGTCAACTCTGGCAGCATCCAGTCTACTCCTCAAGATGTGCACGTGCGCAGCACCAAGCAGACGACGGTGCCAGGCGACAGAGTTCTCCTGACCGAGCCAACCTTGACGGAGAAAGCAGCTGCGGTGGTAGACCAAAAGACGGAGGAGGTACTTGCGAAAATCCACGGAGTCAGCCAAGGACTACAACAGGAGATCAACGAAAGAACTCAGGGACTACAGAAGGAGCTCAATCCAGACAGCCACGAGCTTGCGCACCACAACTCTACAATTGGTGGTGCTGTGACACAACATCAGACGGCGGGCGTGTTGGAGGGACGTGCCATTACTGATATTGGCTGGCATAAGGATCCTGCACTGATTCCGGACCCTCTTATCCGTGGCTATCACAACGGCGAAGTATTTTCCTATATCAGGAGGTTTAACAAGGTCGGTAGACTACCCGCTGCTAACCCACCATATACGTAAAACTGACTGGTGTTTACAGGATGTCTTCGACGTTCGATCAGTACCGATGGAGGTGACAAGCGGGCTCGACCTCAACGAAGCATGGGCGCCCGACTATGTTACGGAAAAGATTCCCCTTCAGCTTCAGCGGCTGTATCTTACGTATGTTCTCGGCTTTGCCAGTCTTATACGACACGTGTCTCGCCTGCGGTCCTGGCGTGAGACACGGCGAACTGCCACGTTTTGTGCCGTAAGTCTTCGTTTTGTGGTTACGGGGCTTGAGCTGTCACTGACATGGCACAGGTTTACACTATTGCCTGGCTACTTGACATGCTCGTCCCGCTCGTTTTGACAATTTTGATTGCGATTATCTCTTCGAAAGAGGCTCGCGACACCCTCTTCCCTCCTGCACCCTTGGCTCTGGTCGACATCAGCAAAGGCACCTTGAAGAAACCCCAAGCAAAGGAACTAGGCACAACCGACACGCTTACAGGTGCTCCGGAAAAGCACGAAGGCGAGGCGAGAGAGCAAGAGGCTGCCAACTTCGCCGACAACATCCGTCATCTTATCACCAGGTCTATCGGTATGCACCATAACGAGGACGAAGGAGGCGATCCGCTCGAAGGCAAGGTGCCGGCTCCCGTCCGAAAGGGCGTTAGGAAGCTCCAGGCCGAGGGACACGCCGCAGGCCATACACAGGAGCCGCAGGACCCCGTCCAGAAGCCGATGGAGGACATGCTGTGGGAGAAGGTCAAGCCCGAGAAACTGGACCCTATCCTTAAGAACGTCCCTCATGTTCTGTGCGAGCTTGCCGACAATTATGAGCGATTTGCCAAGTGAGTTGCTATCATGTTTATCAAGTATTCCAAGTTGCTGACACGGTTTACCAGCGCTATCAACCCGAAGCCACCGTTCTCTCGCAACTCGTACTTGAGGATTGTTGCTGTCCTGGCTCCCATGCTGGTCATGTCTCTGTTTGTCAACTACTACATGGTCTACAAGGGCATTGGGGCTGGAATAGGCTTTGTCCTGTTTGGCGACCCAATCTTGACTCCGGCGATGGACTGGCTCAACCGCAACTATCCAACCTGGATGCAGCAGCTTGAACCCAAGAAGTAGGTTTCCCAACCCAGAAATGATTCCGAGAGAGTATACTGACGTGGTACAGCAACATTCTGAGAGGAGTGCCGACCAACAACCAGATTGCCTTGACGCTCCTGCGCATCGGTGAAGCCTACAAGACCCCTCTACCGCCCGTGCCCGAATCAAAGAAGGACGAACCCTATCAGAGAAAGGCCATTGATGTCAACGAAATCCCGCTTGACGCGAGCAAGACCGAGAAGGAGCTTGCTATCATGCCTGAGCCGAATGCTGGCATAGACACTGAGCAGGACGAGGACGGTCCCAAGCACAAGCATCTGTCCAAGATCTTGCGGGTCTTCAAGGGCCAGACCAAGGCAGCTGTCGAGACGAAACTCGCCGTCGACCGCGTTCGTGCTGCTGCCGGTTCCGAGAAAGCCAAGGGCCATCTCGGCGTCCTTCCCAAGGAAAAGAACATCATCTACGCCGGGCCCAGCGAGTTCAAGGCTCGTTATCAGGGCAAGCCAGGGTGGTTGTACATCAGCGAAAGCGCCGAGCCTTTCCTGGTGTTCACCAAACACGACGCCCGCACACCCGCTGGTAAGTTAGCGGAACAGGCTGAGCTCACGATCCCCATCAAGGAGATCAAGCGTCTCAAGCGAGCCACCGCCTTTGCTAGCATGCCGGCAGAGGTCGTGGCCAACTACTCCGAAGACAAGAACCTTCTGGGAGGTCTTGAGATCAGCACTGCGGACACGAACCAGGCCAACGATGTATACCGCTTCACCGCCATCCCCGAGAGAGATGAGCTGTTCAACCGCCTGGTGGCCATTGGCAAGCAGCGGTGGGAGAACATGTAAAAGTATCACCCAGGAATCCAGGATGGGACTGGTTGGTTCACTCATGCAAGCAACAGAGTACATGCAGTAGCTAAATTGACGTAACGAGATCATGTTGTTTTCACTCAATTCAAAACCTGGTATCACTACATCTCCTTCGTCCTCTCACCCCTCAATGAGCCCTCTCCCTCAATTGCACCATCGGCCCCTTCCGATTCGCCACAAACATCTCGTAAATCTGGTACTGGTCCTCGACCCGCCGACCAGGCCTCCCATCCCGACTCCCACCCCCCAAATTACTCTTGGGATCCTTGATGATCTCATATCTCCACAGCGTCTTGGCCAGCACGATCCGCATCTCCAACCAAGCCATGTTCTTACCCACGCAGCCCCGGGATCCCGTCGAGAAGGCGCAGAAGGCCTTCTCCGCCAGCGCGACGCTCTCCGCCGTGTTCCCCTCCTCGCCGAGGATCCACCGCTCGGGCCGGAACCGCAGCGGCTCCGGGTAGTAGTCCGCGTTGTAGTGCTGCGCCCAGAAGGCGGTGCTGAGGAGCGTGCCCTCGGGGAAGTAGTGCCCGTCGACGGTCGTGCCGCCCTCGCGCACCATGCGGGGTGGCTCGGCGGCCACGGGGGGAGCCATGCGCATCGCCTCGTGGAGGAAGGCGGTGAGGTACTTGCAGTTCTGCAGCTTGGGGCCGGCCTTGATCTCGTCGTAGCTGGAGAAGGTGGAGGCGATCTCGCGCGCAAGTTTTTCCTGGATGGCGGGGTGGCGGGAGAGGTAGAAGAAGGCGGCGGAGATGACGATGGCGGTGGTGTCGGAGCCGGCGATGATGAGGAGCTCGCACTCGGCGTAGAGCTCGGGGAGGGAGTAGCCGTGCCCGGTCTCGGGGTCCTTGGCGTTGAAGAGCCAGTGGAAGAAATCCTTGCGCACCTCGGAGTCGGGAAGGGGTCTGGACTCGAGCTGTTGCTGCTTCTGGGTGCGGGTGGCGAGGGAGTCGTCGACGAATTTCTGCCAGTTGAGGACGGCGGGAGGGGCGATTTTGGGGATGAGCTTGTCGAGACCGCGGGGCTTGAGCCAGATCCAGAAGTCGCCGATGGGGGACCAGGCGATCTAGTTCATGGTTTAGCATGTTTGTCTTTGGTGATGGTGGCCTTGGGGGTGAGGGGGGGTTCTTACGGGATGGACGAGTTCCATGAAACCAATCATCATCTCGGGGACATGACGGAGCTTGCTCTCGGGCTCCTTCATGTCGAAACACTTGCCGAAGGCGAGGTCACCCAGGATGTCAAAGACCAAGTAGGTGACCTGGTGCTCCATATCCATGGGCTTGGTCAGTTCGTCTCCCTCGTTCTTCTGCTGGCCCAGCAGGTCGAGCCAGCGGTCCACATTCTTCTGGATGAAGGTCTCGGCACTGCGCAGGGCACTCTCGGAGAAGGCAAAGTTGAGCACTCTCCTCTTGCGACCATGTTGGACGATGCTGGTGGTGCTCCAGGTGTTGACCGTGTCTTCGGTTCTGGGCCAGACCTTGTAGTAGTCGCTCTTCCTGACGTTGCCCTTGGGTCCGAAGATGGTCCTGTACCCGGTAGGGGTGTTGATAACCACGCTGTTTGGGGTGTAGCGGAATGTGGTACCTACGGCATCGTCGATGTCAGCATGCACAGAATCAATTATTGATATGGAGAGAGATGCAGGGGTTTTGTTTGTCTTACCGTATTGCTCCTGCAGCTGGAGCAGCCACAGATGCCTATCTTGATTTCTAGAGTGCCACCATGCTGGGATACCGGTTAACCGGGCCCAGAAAGGACCGGGGAACTTGGCCAATGGATGGAAGTATAATCTGTATATGGCCGTCACAATCACGTAGGCGACTACGAGCGTGAAGCCCACCAGCACCGTGTTGGGCTGAGACATGGTGCAGGTCTTGGTCGGCTCACAAGAAGCAAGGTGCAATGCAAGCCACGTGGAGTGGAAGCGAGAGAAGGTTCCCTGACCGGCTATATGTACCCATGTCTCACTTTGTCCTCGGAACCGGTTACAATCTCCCCCCAATTGCCGCAGGTCAATTACAAACTGGGTAACACGTGCAAATAGCTATCACCCCCACTGAAGAACGGATATTTCATTGTACGAAAGAGTGATATGACCGGTCAACTCATCTTCCAATTGTCCCCATGAGTTCCGCAGCAAGGACGGAGATGTGGTGGGATCGAGCAATTTTCTGCAACCTTTTTTATCACAATGGGCAGATTCTGGGAGATTGTCCTTGTCGATCTCACCCCGATTCCAAGGGTCTGCGACATTCTAGTCGGGCGCTAGTGCAGGGCCGTTCCTCTGGTGTGTCTTGGCACTTCTGGGCAGGGTAACAGTACCTCGGGTCATTTTGGCCACGGCCGAGTTAGAGACCTCCCCTTTTTCCGGCGTCTTGGTCCTCCTGGACAACAACATGGGGGTATCCTTTGCTTCTTCCTTGACATATTCATGCGGAAAAGTACTATAGACCAGGAAGTAAGTCGTAATACTGACGTTCAATATCGAACATGAACATCAACTGTTGACACAAGATCGGGAGAGATCACTTATATGCTTGTCCCAAGGCGAACTCCATGACTCTCAAAGCTGCCTTTCGTATAACAATGAACGGAGTGAGTGACCCGTTGCCGTTGTCTAGGCCCGATCCGCTCAAATCAAATGCCGGGGATGACAATGGCATGCTTCCGGTTGCCCCAACGTCTGTGCAATAGACTGCTTTTCGTGGTGTGATTTATCCTGTGGAGTTGCGTCAACGGTCGCCTCGAGTTGCGTGTCAAGAGTCTCGTCCTCGTGCAATGTCTGGAAGGCAGTGATGAGCCAGAAGGATAATAATTGCTGAGTAACGGCGCTCTGCTGTAACGGTTATTGGGTCGTTGGACTTTTGCATCATGGTGTCCAAGAAGAACCATTGTTTACCCTAATTTCAGCAGGGTAAAAAGTTTGCAGTAACGGTACGTACCTTCACATCCACATTACGCAGTACGTATGTGCATCTTGGTTATGGGTCGAGCTAGGCCTAAAGAGGAAGTCATTCCATCCGTGCAGCAGTCAATCCATTCGAACTGCCGGGATTCGACGCCATGTGGAGGTCATGGTGCGTCCCGTCGTGTCCTGTCGACAGTACTGGGGACTTGGGAGGGATCCAGATCCATGTTGAACTGGAAACGAGCGGGTCGCCACCATACCACATGCGTGCCCGAAGATCATCCTTCACCAACAATCAGATCATTGGGAAGGGAAAAAGTTTGGTCAGGATACATTGGGGGCAGACAGTGTTGACCAGTCGAAAACTCGCTGTCGGACTCTTGACTCCTCTCCTCGATGCAAGCAGTATCTGTTTCCGAATACTACAATACGCATTGTTCGTGGAAACCATAGCTGCCACCGGATGGAGAGGATCATTATGAGAGCAACACTCTCGTAGGATCGTGTTTCTTGGGTATTGCTTCTCGGTGAAGAAAGGGGTCGACACGAGCGAGACTAGTCTACATTCTCGACTTGCTTTTCCCCAAGAGATATTAAAAGCGGGTGTGGCCATGTGTTAGCCTCCTTGGCTACTACCGAGACCGCTACCCACCTGGTCCCTCTGTACAGGTCGTCGACCCGAACCGCCCACCCAACGGTGTCCGTTCGCAAACCCACATAACCGCAGCTCAGCAACCTTAGCTCATCATTTCTTGACTGTGGCTCTCCCTTCTTTTCTTCTCTTCACCTTTTGGTCGGCGTTGGGCTTACTACTGGGCTCGTTGGTGTCAGAGTCCTTCCTTTTGATCACGGACAATTGTCCTCTTGGCCTCTCCGGTGTCACTGCCAGCCCAACATGGACGAAGATGAGAGCCTGCACACTTTCCGTCAGCGCCTGCTCGGTGCGGCGCTGTCAACATATGTGGTCATCATGACGGTGGTGCCCCTGAAGCTATACTGTCGAGTGCGGCAAGGCGGCTGGGCGAACCTCAAGTGGGATGATGCCCTAACCATCATCACTCTGGTGTTTGCGAACCTGTTCACCTGGTTCAGTCTTACCAGTGAGTTACCATCATCCGAATACCCAGTGTGAGGAAATTCTAGCTGACGAGAGAATGTAGAACTGTGGCCGGTGCTCGGTAATCACGCTGTGGCCATCTTGGCTCAACCTGATGGAGTGGCTCAGGTCAATAATTTCCTTCGATGGATCTTCGTCCAGCAGATGGTCTACACAATCGCCATCACGTTGAACAAGCTCACCATCTTGGCATTCTACTGGAGACTCTTCTCTGTCAAAATGCGCTGGCCAATCTACATTATGACATTTGTAGTGATTGGGTGGCTCATCTCCATGTCAGTCCAGTCTCCTCCACAATCTACGCTCAGCCCAGTACCTAGTACGATAAGCTAACCCATCCGCTCCAGCGTATTCGCCGTCACGTTCCAGTGTGATCCTGTCGCGGGAAGCTTCGATATCACCATCGCCAATGCCCACTGTCACAGCCTGAAGCGTATCTACCTCGGCGGCTCGCTACCCAACATCATCTCCGACGTCATCCTCATCCTGATGCCAATGCCGTACGTGTGGGGTCTTCAAGCTCCGGTCTCCCAGCGCCTGCTGCTGGGCAGTCTTTTCATGCTGGGTACCTTCATTTCGATCGTGTCCATGGTCCGGCTCGCCATCTTCATGAAGATCCCCCTCGAGGAATCCGGCGACATGACTTTCCATATGCGCGAGGTCATCATCTGGTCCATCGTC
Source organism: Coniochaeta pulveracea (assembly GCA_003635345.1). Lineage (NCBI taxonomy): Eukaryota > Fungi > Ascomycota > Sordariomycetes > Coniochaetales > Coniochaetaceae > Coniochaeta > Coniochaeta pulveracea. The sequence continues at coordinate 26,321 of QVQW01000011.1, read as the reverse complement.
GAGATCAACGTTGGACTCACCTGCGCTTGCCTCCCCAGTCTGAAGCCTGCCCTCAGTCTCTTTGGCCTGAACAGACTCTTCTCCTTCGCCGACTCCAGAGCCGGCATGACCCCTGGCCAGAGCAACGACCTTCAGGATTGGAAAAACGGGACACCGGTCGCCACCATCGGCCAGTCCCACAAGTCACGGAGGAAGAACGGTAGCCGTGGCCTGTTCTCCACCCTGGCGTCCAGGGTTGAGGATGAAGAGGACGCCTTCCAGTTGACGCTCACGGACAAACGTGTCCATGGGGAGAGTGCGGCCGAGGTCTCTGCCGAGACGCCACAAAGGACCAGCGGAGAGTCCAAGGAGAGCAGGGAGAAGACCCAGGGTACCGGCTCGGGCGGCGAGGGTATCAGTGTACAAAAGAAATGGACCGTTCTCGTCAGTGAATCGGAACGGAACGCTCGCTGAGATAGATTCAGACATGGAGTGCGAATGTATAGACCAATACTACGTTAACCTCTGATACGTCACTTCACACCGTGGTACTTGCGATGGACGATATGGTCGATATCGCCAACACACGCAGCTCTACTGGTGAGTTGCGATGATGTATGCTGCTACTGCACCATCGCCAGTCTCGACCATGCGGCGGCTGCTACCAAGATATTTTTTGCACAAGGACACTGCCACTACCATTCGCTGCAGTCCCGAGCACTGCCAACGTGCCTGGAGCATGGCAGGAGACTGTGCTCCAGGTGTGTGCTGACGTGCTTGCAGTAGGCTGGTTGGCTAGCTTAGCTTCCAGTCATTTCTGTGCTTTGTTTCGATACACCTACGCTCTCTACACTGGCGACCACAACAGAGGCTGTTGTGGTTGTCTGCCTCTGTTGTGGTTGTCCATCAAGTGACTGGCGAGGGCCTCCAGCGAGGCACGGTCAACACCACGGTGCCAGTGCTGCACCGCTATCACAACCAGCGCGGAAGGGGCGACAATGATCAGGACGGAGATTGGCTTATCCGGTTTTTTTTGTCGTCATACCTCTGGGCTGGCTGGTGCCCAGACAGTTACACATGCTACAGACTTAGCAGGACAGGGGCAGGGGCTCGGTCTCACAGGTTCCAGCGGCGGTACTATTTGAGCGTAACAGGCGTCATCATCGATTGCTCCCTCGGCGACAGTGCAATTGCCATAAGTGAACCTTAAGGTGTCAGCCGGCGACATTGCTTCTGTGATAGTGTGTAGAATCAATCGGGTCGGCTTACGGTCTGAGTACCTCCAGCGTCGACGATGACCCTATGTTCATACCACGTGTTTGCGAACAAAATCCACAGCGCTGGGTCCTTGGCGTGAACCTTTCATGAAGTACGCGCAATGCCGACCTTGAGTTATCTCGCTCCTTTGGCATCATGATGTCGCAGGATTCGAGTCCTCTCCACACCGGGGTTCAGATCAACGTCCTAGCGCATCTTGTTCTTGGAAAGCAGCTGAAGACCCCACAGCTTGTCTCCTGCCCTCGTCTGGGGTAGCCCCTTGGCATTCCGGTCTACGTACAACGAGATTGCTTGAGATGTTGCTGCTAAGCTTTCAGTCATGGGTTTTGTGTCAGGACTGACTCATCTGGCAAGCTACTATGATGTCGTCCCTATACAGACTAGACCACGAGGAATCTGCACTCCTTCCTTATTGACATTGGCGACTACAGAGTGCTGAATTGGTGAGTGTGCGGTGGCCTCTACCTACTGCAGGGTACTGTACCTTAGTCTAAGGCCATTGCTTGAACACCGACCTGTCTCTGAATTATATGGTTACCTAGAATCATTCTCTCGATAAACATAACGGCGCTGCGGCGAGGCTTCCCCGCATGCAACCCGGTAAGATGGTAGACCGATCAGCATCCCCCGCATTCCCCCCGAAGAATGGCGGCTTGGCTACATGCCGGGGAAAGGATGCGGAGAACTCTTAAACAGCCGAAGGACAAGATATAAGATCCCTTATCAAAGGGCACCTGCGGCTTAGGCTTCACGGTCATCTCCCCTAGTTCGACACCTTCATACCCCAGTCAACTCATCATCATGCCGCTGGGTATTCTCCCCGACCGCCACCTCGAACATGTGCCTGGCACGTCTCCGCTCAACGACGTGGGCAGGGAGGATGTCGAGATCACGGGGGTGGACCCGCGTATGCTCAAGCATGATAGGACGGGAAAGGTAGTGCTCGTTCCGCAGCCGTCGGACTCGCCGAATGATCCGTATAATTGGCCGAGGTGGAAGAAGGAGATGTTTACGGTTGCTATGGCGTATGGATGTGGTTGTGTTGGAGGTGAGTTGCCTTGCTTGGACTCACAACTCTATCTTGTCGTGTTGCTGATGTTTGTTTCCCCAGCTGTCGGACCCCTACCTACCTCCGCCATCGTCCCCCTGGCCGAGTCTTATGGAGTCGAGCTACAACGATTCACCCTGGGGTGTCAGGGTTCCTGCATCGCCGCCATCTCGGTTGGCTCCCTGCTCTGCAACAGTCTGGCTGTCAAGATCGGAAAACGACCTCTGTATATCCTAACATCTATTGGTCTGATGGTATCCTGCTTCTGGGCTGCGGAGGCAAAGTCTTTCGGTTCACTGGCTGCTTCGCGGGCTGTTATGGGCTTCTGCATGGCTCCCATGGAGGCTCTGATCCCGGCCAGCATTGGCGACATATGGTTTCTTCACGAACGTGGCTTCCGCAACGCTATCTTCAACCTGGGTGTCTTGGGAGGAATCAACTTGGCTAGTCCGATAGGTGAGTCTATGGCCAGCATAAGAATGTTGTAACAGCTTTGGACTGACGACAAGCATAGCCGGAGCCATCATCCAGTACGCGTCGATCCGCATTGCATTCCACGTTATGGGTGCTGCCTTTGCAGTGCAACTACTCATGACGGTCCTGTTCATGCCTGAATCCGCTTATCACCGACACGGCGCCATCGATATCGACTCCACTGCAAACGACCTCGGCCTTCCAGAAGACGAGAAGATACAACCCAGCGTGGAGCATACCGAAACCGGAGCGCAGACGCCACCCGTTAGCTCAGAGACGCCGAAGTCCTTTGCCAGGGAACTGTTACCTTACCATGGCTACTGGGACAGGACGTCGTTCTGGCGGACATTCATCCGTCCTTTCACCCTGCTCACATCGCCTATTGTATCCTGGGCCACGCTGCTGTTCACCGTCTGCATCTCATGGCTGGTTCTCATCTCCATCACGCTTTCGCAGATTTTCTCGGCACCTCCATATAATTTCTCCGTCGCAGCAGTTGGAGCCTGTAATCTGTCATCCTTTGTGGCAACCCTTATTGCAACAGCCGCCGCCGGACCTCTCATTGATGGCACGGCGAGGTTCATGTCCAAACGGAATGGCGGCATCTTTGGTACGTCGAACTCCTCTTGTGCTGCAGCTCCTTCTCCTCGAGTCAATGTGACTAACACTTCTTGCTACCATAGAACCGGAATTCCGTCTACCCGTCATGGTGACCGTCGTGATCTTCACCGGTGCCGGCTTCTTCGCCTGGGGCGAGGCGCTCTACAAGCAAGATCCATGGCCGATCCCAGTCATCGTGTGCATGGGACTCATCAACCTCGGCGTCCAGCTGGGTACTTCTGCGGTTGTAACATACGTCACGGACTGCCACAGGCAGGAGTCCGCCGAGGCCTTTGCGGTGATGAACTTCATCAAGAACGTGTTTGCCTTTGGGTTGACGTTCTACTGCAATGATTGGATTGCGGTCCAGGGGGTCAGGAACTGCTTCTTTGTCATTGGTGGTATTACTGTGGCTGTTACGCTGTTGACGATTCCGATGTATGTCTTTGGCAAGAAGGCGAGGTCGTTTACGTACAGGATGACGGCGAAGAAGGCTTAGAGAGTCAGGGGACAGGGGTGTGTACCTACTACGCTTCATAGATCTGTTCTGTGAGATCCAACACGTTTACTATGGTCGGCTTTCACTATGTCTAGCCCCTGCCACGTGACCCTTCGTTACTTCTGCATTACCCAGCACAGACTCTGTACAGTCAGCATAAGCGGGCGGCGGCAGCAGGCTTTACAAAACAACCTACCTTAAGGTGAAGAACGACCTCGTCTAAAATTCGACGTTCATAGGATACCAGGTTGGTGCAAGATGGAGCGACCCCGCGGCTGAATGAGGGTGGCGCTTAAAGATTGGCCGGCGTCTCTGGACTCAATTCCTGCACGCTCGCAAGCCATTCATTCTGCACACATCACTCCATCTGGAGACCTTCCCGTGGAATACATAAACAGGAGCTCGCACTCCCCTCTGTGCCCATCGCTATGGCCCGCACTCGAGCCCAGACAGCCTCCCAGAAGGCGCTTCCATCGCCGGCGTCAAATATTCGAAGTACGTTTTCTTCGCAGCGCCAAAGGGCATCTTCTGCCACACTTGCAGGAAATCGACCTCGGGGCTCTCAACCGCGCAAAGGCAGTTCTCGAAAGTGCGCAACCACGCGATCCGAGCAAAATCGCCCTCATCCAGCTTCGCTGTCTCCAGAAGTATGACTTTATCCTTTCATGTTATATAGTCCACAAGCTGAGCTGCGGCACAGGATCCACGGAGTCCACCAGCGCTTCACAGCAGAGGTCGCAAGCGCAAGCAATCGATCGAACATCCGCTCGAAGTCAGCGCAGACGCAGACCCGAAGCGACAACGGACATCACCTCCGCGCCCTACCGAAGACGCGTTTGACGAGCTTGTTATTAACAGCGACGCCTACACATACACTGATCCGGTTGCTTTCTGGGCGAAGGAAGGGCGCTGGCCAGAGGAGCAGGACTGGCCAGAAGAGGTCTCAACGACGGATCTCACCATGGACCCTCGTCTCCTTGCGCGGAAGAAATCCTCATCCAACCTGTCACGGAAGCGCTCGAACTCTGCTACATCCACGACGCCCAGTGACCAGAAGCCAAGGGAGGAGAAGAGTGCGCCGTATAGGGACGCGCGGTACCCGCTCCTGCTCCAGACCAAGGGCTCATACATGGACATTTCTGAGCTTGGCGTTACCGATACGAGTAGACAGCTTGTCAGGGACCTCCTTAGCGGTGAACAACCGGTCCCCAAGGAGACGCTCTTTGACGACGATATCTTCGAAGATGCTTGTCGCAACCTCGAGAATAAGAATGAGGCGAGAATTATTCAAGATATCTTAAGGCTCATCGTTCCTTCGGCAGAATCGCTCGTACTTCGCAACAAGAGTTACAAAGGCCTTGTCGAAAGCGTTAACGAAGGGTGGAACAACTCGATCCCTCTCACCAGCACCCGCCCACAGCCTGACTATTCCGTTGGGTTCAAACGAGATGCCTTCACCGAGGATCAGCTCGCCAAGTTATCGCCTTTTATTGGTGATTTCATCGCCGGGGACCAGTCCTTCTTCATGGGAACGTACTATATGTACTTCCCGTTCCTGACCTGCGAGGTGAAGTGTGGCGCCGCAGCCCTCGATATCGCAGACCGGCAAAACGCCCATAGTATGACTCTTGCGGTACGGGGCATCGTCGAGCTCTTCCGTACTGTCAAGCGTGAGGCTGAGCTTGACCGCAAGATTCTCGCCTTTTCCGTCTCACACGACCACCGGTCAGTACGGATATACGGCCACTACCCAGTAATAACTGGCAAAGACACCAAATACTACCGGCACCCAATCTATGACTTTTCCTTTACCACGCTGGATGGAAGGGATAAATGGACAGCATATCGATTCACAAAAAATGTCTTCGATATGTGGATGCCCGGGCATTTCGAGAACATCTGTTCTGCCATCAATCAGTTGCCGAGGGAATTGAATTTTGACGTCCCACCGCTTTCCGAGGCATCAGGACTCTCGCAAGATCTGAGGAACTTGATGCAGTCGGAAGCCAGCTGTGCTTTGATACCCGACGAGGGGGGGTCTAGCCCTGCCGAGCAGCAAGCGGTCACTCCGGCCACCTCAATCAGTGGGGTAGCAAAGAGGAGGAAAGGCCGGAAGTTGGCGGATGGATAGACAGGATGTCCATCCCAGAAGATATTTATAGCGTGATGACTGCCGCCTTGTGACCTCGCTCTCGCTCACTCTGCCGTCATCGCCTAAAAACAACGATAGCGTTGTGTACGGCTAATCGGGCCGCGTGGGTGGCACACCTGTCAGCATGTTCAAAAGCCAAAAACAACGCGGCGCGGCTGACGGAGGAGGTGATCCATGTGAGGAGCGGGTCTCTGGTCGCCGACTTCCCTCCTGCAGCCGGCTGTCGTTGGCCGTCTATCAACGGGGTGTGCGTTGAGGTGGCGGGCCGCTTCTATTTGCAGCTCTTGGGCCGACTGAGTGGGAAGTGCGACGACGGAGCAGTGGCGTCGGCGTTCCGGACATGCCGCTGGCATGGGCGCAGTTTGTCCACTACAGAGCATAGCTGTAGCGTGGCGGCGGCCTCGTTAGTTCTCACGTCGAGTGAGCGTGAAGGTCTGTTAACGCGGAGATCTCAGGGCAGCCATCCACCGTGAAGGGCGTACAGGGCAAGTGACTGTTAGCTCGTCTGCCATTTCGGTGGATCTGCTGGTCCCTTGGTGCTACTACCGGGTTGGGGAGAGCAAGGGTCTTGGCAGGAGAGCTGGGCTAAAGGGCTAGCTGACGTTCGCATGTCCGCCATACAAGTCATGGTCAAATGCCCTGTGAGAGATATGGTTGCTGTAGATGATGTCCAGTGAGTATGATCGCCTCGTCACGAGAAGTGTTTCCACTCACTATCGTCGGGCTCGCCCACGCCCAAGCCCTGCGACTACTTCGACGTGATCGGCGGTGCCAGCACCGGGGACCTGATGGCCGTTATAGGAACGGCCTGTGCATGACCGTCCACGACGGAGTGCATCGACAACTCATGGTTAAAGCCACGGAACCCTAGAGATGTAGACACTGAAACACGCAGTTTCACGACTCACCCGCACATGAACTCGTTCAACCGAACGGCTGGAACTAATCCCAGTGAATAGTCTGAAAGGTGAGAGACACTTACAGGTGTGTTCATGCGTAAGACAGTCGGTATCACTAGCTGGAGCAACATATTTAGTTGATACTGGACTCAACATAGCTCGTGTATGATGGAACCTTGTAATGTGCGAATAAGGATCTTGCTCATTATCTCATGCTATAAACTATCAATATGGTATGAGTATATTTCCCCAGAGACTCTCATGGACCATGAGTCGACGTGAGTTGTCTGTCTATTTGTCCTGATTAGAGCTCGAATTGGACATGAAGCATCAAGCATGAAACCAACGCGATCATAACGTACTGATCCACGATTACAAAACGGTCCCCGAAGGACAGATATAAAGACCGTATCATCCTGCTCGTGAAAGTTCGTTCTTGGTGTTCACCATAGTACGATACCTCCACGCTTCAGTACATGACACAATCTTCAAACTCACACCGGGCATAAACCGCTTGTTGGGTTTATAGATGCCTGGGGCGGCCGGAACCGACAAGGTTGACCGTGCTTGTGCGGCGATCAACCTCATGGTCAATGAAGATGTCCTCAAAGGACTCCCAAGTACAACATTGATAACATGTCCGAAGTCCTCGCTCTCGACGAAATGACCAGGGACATTGTCATTCGCAGGCTCTCTCACGAGCAGGTTCACATTGAAGAAGTCTAAACCATGTACAGAGGCCCAGAGATCTCAGTATGATCATGGGTCGTGTGATGAACACAGCGACGCTCCGGTACGGCGATACCTGGATTTGATTTTTGGTTTTGCAAACACTGTTACTTCTGTTTTCTGGTATCATTTCCAAATAATCTCCAATCCATTTGCTTTTCAGACTGAAGACATAGTGTTCCACCTTGAAGCAGGAAATGTAAATTCCCGCCGGTGTACTTTGAGATGTTTGCTAACCACGTTCAGGGGGAACAACCTACGCCCTTGAGGCCACGAGATAATACAGGTAAGACACATGTACAAACCGTCATGCGAAACAGTCACACACGAGGACTTTCCACAAGATAATAGCACCCTTTCCAGCATGGAAGGAGCTTGACAGATGGAACGAGACCCTCACTACAGCACTCGCAGAACCCTCTAACACTGCCATGGTCTCGGTTGTCTTAAATAGTCTCCGACGCATCTAAATATGCGGAGAAAGATGATCATCCCGCAGATTGCGGAGGCGGGTAGGAAAGCGGGGGGCTGATTGCCGGGTGGACTCCGCTTTTATAGACCCCAGTTCCCGGAATCGGATGCTTCGGATCGGAACTTTTCTGTCGTCTTCCGATGGCCCGGTCTTCAGATCTACGATCCTGACTCTTGTTATAGGCTTAGTATTATAGTAGCCTTGAAGCAGAGCTATATGCATTGGTCAGCATTCCCAGTTTCAGTTATCTTGGGTAATCCTTTGAAGCGAACAAAACACTGGGTTGGTTATCGCTCAAAACACACAGCCTTGTCCAGAGTCAGACCATGATGTCACCACCCCGAGACGAGCTCCTAATCGTCGGCGGAGGACCCTCGGGACTCCTCCTGGCGCACGAGCTGCTCCGCCGCCAGGTGCCGGTGCGGATCCTGGAGAAGCGTCGCGGGCCGTCCCACACCAGCCGGGCCATGACGATCCACGCGCGCTCGATGGAGATGTTCGACAACATGGGCATGGCCCACCGGTTGGAAGAGGTCTGTCTGGAGTGTCCCGGCAACATCTACCATTTCCCGGGCATGAGCGAGGAGAAGTGGCCGAGGACGGATTATCGCGCCTTGCCCAGTCGGTATCCGTTCTACTACAAGATCAGCCAGAATGATTTTGAGCAGGTCCTGAGGGAGCATTTGTTTTCGCTTTATTCGGTGAGGCCGGAGTATCAGACGGAACTGGCGGGGTTGGAGCAGGATAGGGACGGGGTTGATGTGAAGATTAAGCATAGTGATGGCAGGGTGGAGGAGGCGAGGTATCGCTATGTTGTGGGGTGCGATGGCGTGCATAGTACTATTCGGAGTGCGGCGGGTATCTCGTTTGAGGGACAGACAGTCGCGGTGATGGGAATGGTAGGTCCCTTGGTCAACTGCGATCACTCGGTGTCTTGGTGTGGCAAACTCCCTGCTAACATGCTGTGCTAGATGGATGTGGAGCTGGAAAATGTCAACTTTGACGATCGCTGGATGAACTACTATTTCAACAATGAATTGTTCATGAACGTCACAAAGATGCCAGGCCGGTGGTGGCGGATCTACATGAGTGAGCCCACGGGGGAATATGTGTTCCGCAAGGACCAGCAACAGGCCTATCAGGAGGTGGCAGACAAGCTTGGTATAGGCTTCAAAGTAGGTCAGGTGGAATGGGCCACGGCATGGCAGGTGCGAAACCACATTGCCAACCGCTATCGGGAAAAGCGCCTCATCATCTGCGGCGATGCCTGTCACGTTCACTCGCCCTCTGGCGGCCAGGGCATGAACTGCTGCATGCAAGACGCCTGGAACCTGGGCTGGAAACTGGCAGCTGTGTACAAGGGCGAAGCGGAAGAGGCCATCCTGGACTCATACGAGCGGGAGCGAAAGCCGGTCGGTGAGCAGGTCAGCAACGGAGCGATGGCAACGCACGATATTGTGATGGGCTTCGGAAAGCCGCTGGATGGCCGGTACGCTCTGACACAGGTGCCGAACTGGGAGTCGAAGAGCATCCATCTCGTTTCGGGGTTGTCGCACAACTACCGCGACGCCGTCGTCCTGCCACAGGGCTTAACGCCGGTATCAGGTCCACAGCCGGGCGAAAGGGCACCGGATGCTCTCCTCGTCGAGATGCCGAAGAAACGACTGTACGACATCTACCGCCGACCGCAATTCAGTCTGCTTGTTGCGCCGGGCCAGCAGGATCCCAACGCGGTGGCTGAGATCGGACTCAAGGCGCGCGACCGACTCAATGCACGGTTCCCTGAACAGGTGTCGACTTTTCTGATAAGTAAGAAGAAAGACGATCGGTATGACTTTGATCATCAAGCTCGCGATGAAGGGTCAGAATTCACCTCGAGATATAGTATTCCTCCAGAGGGTCGTCTGATCTTGGTGCGTCCCGATTTGTACATTGGGTTGGCTTGTGTTCCTGGTGAATGGGAGTCCATCGAGCGGTATCTAGACCAATGGTTCCTTTAGGCCCCAAGAGGCGCGAGGAATTAAACGTATCAAATCTAGCCATTATTGCAAATCAACAGCCATTTGTATGTGTTGCGATGCGAATAGGATGTAGTGCAATCGAGCTGAAAGTTGAGGCTGTGTCAGATTGAAGGGTTTCATAAATCACCCCACAATTTTCCCACCACATGTCAGCTTTGAGCACTACACATCCTCCAACTTAACAACCACCACCCACCAGACCTGGCGCATATAGCTTCACAAATGGCCAACGTATCTGAATCGGCCGAAGCTCGGGCGTTGAGCTATCTCAATCATCCTCGAATCCACCAGCGATTCACACTCCCTGCGACAGGAGACCATGAAGCGCTTACGGTTACCTATGCTGATGTCGGACGGACGCCTAATCCGGGCCCCAATGGCGAGACCGTGGACACGCCAACCGTGTTGTTCATCCCGGGGATGTTTGCATCACGGTATATAGGCGTTCATATCCACGCTGTTGCGGAGAAGTGGGGTGCGCGAGTGCTTATCATCGATCGGTAAGGAGTCCATACTGCGGGCTGACCTCGGCTTTGCTTCTTGGACAACTCCCAATTAGTCTCGAGACTGACTGATATATATAGTCCTGGAATGGGTGGTTCCACCACTGTTCCGCTGGGGCAGAGAATGGCCGTATGGCTCGAGACTGTGCCTGCCATATTGGCGCATCTTAGCATCAAGCACATCACTCTGGCTTCACATAGCGCAGGGACAATCTACCTGCTAAACACATTGTATCACTCACGCGACATCTTGCCGACTACCAAACCTGTTGTCTCCCTTCTAGGTATGGCTTAATACGAGCCCTACTATCTCCCAGCCATATCCATATCAGACCACTAACATGCACCAGCACCATGGGTTGATCCCACGCATTCCCACGTGCCATACATGCAAGCGGCGCGTCACATCCCCAAGCCCATATTTGGCTTCTGGAACCGCATACCCGAGTTTTTCCACAATACCGTTGGACAGCCCCTTGCTGCCAGCGGCATGGTCTTCACCAGCGTCACCAACGCGTTGACCCCAAGGGCGGCAGTCAGTGGTGATCACGAGGATAACACACCACGCGGACTGAACCGGAGACGGTTGGAGGAAGTGTACGGTGTGGCGAAAGATGTCCAGAAGGAGCTCGACCGGTTGGTATTTTATTCCACGTTCCGTGAGGACACCTCGGGCGCGAACGATGAGGCGATGTTTTGTCTGAAGAAAGGCGGGACTTGGGGAGAGGCTGATGACTATGCTGAGTATGTGAGACGACTTGTGGAGCTTGAAAGGAAGAGAGTGGATGAAGGGGTTCAGGCTGGAGATGAAGCAAGGACTGGCAAGCTCAAAGTGAGGGCATACTTTGCCGAAAGCGATGCTATGAGTGGGAAGCGCGGCCAGGCGTACGTGGAAGAGTGCTGGAAAGGAGGTAAAAATGACCAATACCAGGAGGCGATTGACTTTCAGTCTGAGGTTCTTCCTGGTACGGACCATGACAGTATCATCCAGTCAGTTGCGGCTCTGGAGAAGGTGTTTCGTGACGCCGGAGGGACGATGTAACTCTCTGTGGACAAGACAAACGGCGTGAGAGCAAGGAACAGTTTATACGGTTTCTATCTATCCACCATAGCTGGGAGCAGTTCAGAGAAGCCCTCGGTAAGATCAGAGTGATGCCCGAAGCTCCGGGAGCAGCGTCACACCTGTCCGTTTCAGTAGCTCTAGGACAATCGTCAGCAAAGCGGGCATCGTGGACAGAGAGGGGAGCTCATCATACCTTCTCCAATCTTTCTGATATCCCCCTTCCTCAACTTCCCATTCGCCGTCTTGGGCCAGTCGCACGGAACCCCCGTCACTTCGTCTCCCAGCCACCAGATGTAGACAGGTGACTTGTACCTGCTGAGTTCCTGGCGCACCCAACCCTTGATCTCGGCGTCCGTCGGCCGGCGGCCATGGGCTTCCTCGCTCAGCTCCAACATGGCGGCCACTTCCTCGCCGTACCTCGCACTGGGCACTCCAAACACGGCGCACTGCTTGACAGCCGGATGCCGAAAGAGTCGAGCCTCGATCTCGTTCGGAGAGATATTCTCCCCACCACGAATGATCAGATCCTTGATCCGCCCGGTAATCACAAAATAACCATCTGGATCCAGATACCCTTCGTCACCGGTATGCATCCATCGTCGCAGGGCACCGCTCTCATCTCGTCCTACATGACCTGGCAGATCGTCTTCGTCATGGTACCGGATGACCTGCGCCGTCCGGTCCGGTTGTCCGTAGTAGGAATCCATGACGCCGAACCCGCTGATGACAATCTCGCCGCGCTCGCCCCAGGGTAGGGCACGGGTGGTGGTGGGGTCGACGACCTTGCCGACGAAGTGGGGAAGAAGCCTTCCTGCCGACTTGAGCTTCTTCTCTTCGGGGTCGGCGGCTGTCGTCATGGTGGCGATGGAGGAGAGCTCCGTCATGCCCCAGTTGGTGTAGATGTCTTGGATGGGGAACTTGGTCACGACGCGGGAGAGGAGGCCGGCTGGCATGGCGGAGCCGGCCATCACACCGAAGCTGTGTTGAACATGGTCAGGATGCGGTTTTGGTTGCAGGAAGCTACAGAAATGTACATACCGCAAAGATGATCGTTCTGTGGCGGCGAACTGTGGGTGGGGCAGCATGTCCACGAACATGGTCGCCACACCATAGAGGCCGGTACATTGGTATCTTTCCACCGCCTCCAGTGTTGACCCGGCATCAAAATACTCCGAGGGGAGAACGATGGAGGCTCCGTACATGACGGCAGCCGAGAAACCTTTGGTGACGGGTGTTAGCAGTTGTAAGTGCAGGTCACAGTTGTGTAAGGAACCAACCTATCACCAAACCAAAGGCGTGAAACAACGGCACCGGGACATTGATTCTGTCATCTGACTTCAGAACCATCTGCAAGCCGATATACCTCGCACTGTTTATCATACCATGATGTGTCAAGGCTGCCGTCTTGGGCAGCCCAGTACTGCCACTTGTGAACTGTAAGTTGAGGATATCGCTATGCTTCACATCTTGCCCGGATGACGCAAAATCAGCGATCGAGTGTGGTCCCAATCCCATGACGTCCTCATATGTTATGAAACCCTCGGATGTGACCAAGGGCTCCCCCGGGCGGGATATGTCGTCTAACAAGATAACATGCTGTAAGCCTGGCAGGACACCGTGCAGGTTCAGCAACATAGGCGTGTAGTCGAACTTGCAGGTGGTGTAGGTCGTCATCAGAACCTTCGGGGTAGTGGCGTGGAGGGCGTTCAGGAGCTCAGAAGATGTGTAGGCGTAGTTGAAGAGGGTGAAATATGCCCCTAGTTTAGAGCATGCAAACATGATCTGTTCGTCTGGTCAGCCGATGCGGCGTCTTGTACACGCCAAGTTGTTTCAGTGCTGCACTCACAATGGCATATTCATAGCGATTCCCAAGGAGCACACCGACTCTATCTCCTCGCCTGACACCCAGCTGATACAAGCCGGCTGCCAACTGCCCGCTTTGGTGATGGAGTTCTGCATAGGTCAGGGTTTTGTTCTGGTGTTGTGAGGTGACAACGATATTCTGCGGGTGTTCATCGCATCGCGCATGTAACACATCGTTGAAGGTGTTGTACAGAGGGGCGGGAGTCGTGGGACCTCTGATGATAGACAGTCGTTGGGCCATCTCCCTCGTCGGGCTGTGATTGGCACGAGCTGTATATGAGAGCGTAGAAAAGACATGGGAACTGCTAGGTGAGGACAGAAACTGCCTGCTTATCCATCATGTATCTCTTGACCCTGCAACAGACTTCTGGTCAGACGCAGACACTTGTGCCGACTACCAGGTCCGATCAACGGCAAGCTTGTTTCCTAAACAGGAAAGTCTTGAAGTGGTACAGGGCACAAATCACGATCTCTTGGCGCAAATAATCTCCCCCGCATCACTGCTTTGGTCGGTATCTCGCATCCGTCGCGTATCGCATCGCGGGTGTGTGCAGCCGCCCTCATTTCTCCAACTCCCCACCTCCATGATCACAATCACACGGTACTGCGAACAAACATCTGACCTTCGCGAAGAAAATATCCATTATCCATACGATCATCATGTTCCAGCTAATTGGTCAAGAGAAACTAGCTAGACGACGCAGCATGACCAAGCAGCCACCGCAGCCCCTCGACCGAGTCACTCCGCAGCTTCTCACTAAACCTCGCCTTAGGCCACCAAGACCAGAACCCGTGCGGAAGCCCGGGGTACAGATCAAGCTTGGTAGGCACTCCACACTCCTCTCTGAGGATCTTCTCATAGATCAGCCCGTCGTCTCGAAGGGGATCCATACCCGCCACCTGGAAATATGTCGGCGGTAGCTGCTTGTGACCGGACGGCCATATGACGGGCGACATGAGCGGCGACCGCGGATCATCCTCGTAAAGCCCTTTGTAAACGTCAGTTTCCTAGCCCCAAAGCATAACTCGAATGATAAAACACAAACTTACTCCTGAAAAGCGCAATCGCCCCCCTATTAAGCACAGGCGCATCCCCATTCTCCTCCCTGGCCGTATACTCCCCCTTCCACCTCTCCTCCACCGCCTCGGGCGCCAGCAAGCTCGGGATACTCAGATACACCCCCGTCAGCGCGGGCCTCATCCCCTCATCTCTAGCCAGGTGCGAGACCGAACAGGCCATGTTCGCCCCCGCCGAGATGCCCGCCAGGATGAACCCCTTGCTCAGATCTCCCCCGTGCACCTCGGGATGCTCCGCCGTCCACCTCACCGCGTCGTGACAGTCGTAGACTGGGACTGGGAACTTGACTTCCGGCGCGAGGCGGTATTCGACGTTGATGCTCACCCCGCCGAGGGCCTCGACCCAGGTGCGGCAGAGGAGGGTCTCGCTGTCGAGGTCGCCCAGCACCCAGCCGCCGCCGTGGAGCATCACCATGACCGGGCCGGGAGGGGCGGTTGGGTCTCTGTAGACTCGGACACGGATGGTGACGCCGGCGTCGCGGGTCGGGATGGTGTGGTCGGTTTGGGTGGTTGTGGAGGGACTGGGGGTTGCTGAGGCGGTCATCGCCAGCTTTCTCTGCCGTAGGGCTTGGCGCAGGGCGTAGATGTCTGTCCCGGCATCTAGGGAGGGTACTGGTCCGCTGGAGGCTAGGATCTGTGGGCGGGTTAGTTATTGTTTCTGTTAGATGAGGGAAGGTAGTGGAAAACCAACCTCGGCGAGCTCGGGATCCGTGTAGCCCGGTGTTTTCATAAGAGTGAGAGCAGACATGATCAAGGGTCTTGTTTCTTTGCTATGTGAAATGCATATATTTCAGTCGAGTGACGACAATTCAGGGCCCTGAAGATGTATTTGAGTGAGGTGGCAGTGCAAGCATTGGGTGGGGGTATAAGTGAGCTCCAATGTTACCTTGTGTACCATGCCTCGGGTTTGTCAGTTGGAGAGTGCGGAGAAGACACGAGTCCATTTGAATCCCTCGTACTATCTGGCACTTTTACCGATGGCTTTCTCAATCCATTGCATGACCTGAGTATTATACATCTTTCCAGCTTGGTGCTACGCGATAAGAGCCCTCGTTAAAAACATGATCTCTTCCTCGGCTATTACTTAGCAGTATCCTATTTGGTTTGAACTCCCGATCAATAATGCCTCCATCTCAAGAGCTGCCATCCCTCCCCCAACCCCGGCTCAAATCATCTCCCTGTGTTCCTGATCAGTCAGGACATCCGACCCCTTCTCGTGGTCAACGATGTGCACCTCCTGCGCCACCTGATACACTTCAGCCTGCACCTCGTCCCCAAAGAGTGCAGCGATCTCTTCCAGGGCCAGACCTTTCGTGTTGGGATAGAAGAACAGACACACGATGGCAAACAGGTACGCCGGGATGATGAAGCAGAGGTAAAACTTCCACGAGATCTTTTCAAAGGCCGTGGGCGCAACCTGCAGCCACATGACGTTCATGAGGGAGATGGCACCCATGCCGAGCGTCATGCCCTTGGCGCGCAGATGCTGCGGGAACATCTCGGCGTAGTAGACGTACTGCGTGCCGTCTAGGAACAGCTGAGCAAAGGCCTGGCGGTGACGCTGGTTAGCAAGCGGGTACGGTGGGCGGGTTAGGACGCTAGAGCTGGACTCACAATGTAGAGAAAGGTCATGGCCACGGCAGCCTTCAAGGCGCCGTTGTTCTGGTTCGGACCAACGGGATAGTTGGCCACCAGGGCCGCTTCCACCACCAAACATGTCGTCACACAGACCGACCCGAAGAAAACGAGCCTGTTTCTCGGGAAGCGGTCGATGATGAAGATGGCCACCATGCCACATACCCAGCCTACGGTGTTGAACAAGGCGTTGAACAACAGCTGGTCTGTCTCGTCGTAACCCAGACCAGAGTAAATGATAGATCCATAGTCTATCGCCTGATGTCAGTGAACACGGTCTTGTGTTTTGATGGGTAGAGATAAATCGAGACTTACTGTTGATGACCAAGACACCTGTAAACTGTATACCACAGGCCAGTCCGACGGCAAACAAGGCCCTCTTCCGGTACGTCTTCTTGGTGAGCAACGACTTCCAGCTGTGTGGGAGGGACATATCATGGTTGAGTTGTGCCTCGATTTGAGCATATTCGATGCGTGCCTCCTCGCTCTCGTGAAGTCTGCCGAGGACGCGACGAGCTTCTTCGTGTTTACCTTTTTGGATGAGATATCTCGGCGACTCGGGCAACCAAGGCATGGCCAGGAGAACGATGAGGCCAGGAAGGGCCTGGATGGCCAGCGGGGCCCTCCACGCGTTCTTGCTTCCCACGTGGTAGAAGCCAAAGCCCATCCAGCCGGCAAAAGTGTAGCCGAACAGCAGGGCGGCCGAGTGGATGTCCACCAACAGGCCGCGGTTCCGAGCTGGCACGATCTCAGTCATCCAGATGGGGATGGCTCCGAGCAGCCAGAAAGAGCCCATTCCGGCGAAGAAGCGGAAGACGAGGAACATGGCGATATGAACGGAGCCGGCGAGAAGGGCACCCGAGAGGACGACGAGGAAGGCGGCAACGCTGATGCTCGTCTTGCGACCCCAGGCATCAGCCACCCATGAGATGCAGATGGCACCAAAGAACGCTCCCGCCTGGAAGAGGCCGTTCATGGCCGAGATGAGCGACGTCCCGTTCGGACGTGTCGCGAAGTCGAAGTACTCGATGAAGGTGGGTTGAGCAAGAGTTGACCCGATAACGCTGCCGCTGTAGCCCATGGCGATGGACCCGAAACCCATGGCCAGGATGACCATGATGTTGTAAGGCCGCATGCTCTTTCTGGGGTGGAGCGTTTCTCCATGATGGCTATTGTCGACGTCCAAGCCGGCCATGTTGAGATGTGGTAGAGTTGCAAGCTTCCGCTAGGTTGACTTTGGGGATGGAAAGTTTCACGTGTTCCGTACAGTCGAAACACTGGACTTTCTCTGACCTCGAGTCCAGATCCGTGTTGAGGGCGCTGGGCTGAAGTTATGCTTGACTCCATTAGAGGTCACCCACCCCGGATTTATTACCCCGGATTCTTCTACTCTCTAGCTCAAATCGCTTGTCATGCGCAGGTCTTACCTCACGCTCACCTAGAGACAGCCACGCGACAAGCACCCAGTCTCGCACACAGTATCCAATGATCTGTACCCTACCACGACCATGGCGCCGGGTCCGGCAGACGAGCGATGCGACAAGCGACAGCCATGCCAAAGGGAGAAGCGTGTCACTAGACCAACCACTAAAGAATCCTTCTGATCTTGGCCATCTGCAGTCAGCATTTCGCGAGTCTTTCTTTGTCGGTAAGGACGGCAACCCAACGACGACTGCCAAGCATTGGAGAGCGCTAGGTAGGGTACGTCCATGCCAATGCAAGGCTCCACCATGTCAGATGCCGTCCACGTTGGTCACTGGGTCCCCAGAAGTCTGGATTACCTTGACCGGGTTCCCCGGATTTTCCGCCATTTCCCCGCAATCCCACAATCAGTCAGCCCAGGCTGGTCGATCCCTTGTATGGGGAGGTGCCTCCTGCCCAAGATAACAGTGCACATGGTCTTCTCACCTCCAGACATTGGTTTCAGCAACTTTGTCCATCGCGATCGGCTTCGTCGCTTGTCGCTGTTCTTGTTGATATGACACTTGACTGACTTGGCCTCGGGTCCCGCAATTCGCTTGCAAAGCCTAAACGCACCACTTCAACGCTGGGAGCCGATCCACGATGCCGAGTCGCGGTGGAGACAGAGCTTCGGAGCCGGGCGAACAGTTCCAGGAATCCCCGGAGCCGACCCAGGCCTCATCCACGACCGTGACACGCTCCAGTCGTGCCGGACTCGGCCGTTCCGGCCCCAGGTCTCGTTCGGGATGTGTGACATGCAAGCAGAGACGGGTCAGATGTGACGAAGTCCATCCCGTATGTGGTCACTGCACGAGGCTCCAGCTGGTTTGCCGGTACAAGTCGCCGTCCTTTGGACAACGCTGGAGACAACAGTCACAACCGCCCAATGGGCAAGAGGCAGCAGCAGCGGCAGGGCGCGATTCCAACTCTCCGCCCTTATCTGGCTCTGCACAGCTATCTTTAGCCAGGTACAATCGACAGAAAGCTCAACAGAATGCACTCCCTGAAACACCTCCGGCTGCATTTGCGCCGCTTCACTCGCGGAGTGGCTATGCCACGCCGACGTCGAATCAGTACAATCTACTCTTGCCAGGTGTCCAGCAGAGACGGTTCGACTTCAGCGACATATTTTCTGATCTCAATGCATCATGGGCTGGGGAGACCTTGTGCATGCTTCCGGACTCCCAGGAGCCTTCCGGAATGGAATCGTCCTTTCCCCTGGCGTCCTTTTCTGGTGTCGAGTCACACTTCGGAACATTCACCGGGCTCATGGATCTTGACAATGCCG
This sequence comes from Coniochaeta pulveracea, assembly GCA_003635345.1. Lineage (NCBI taxonomy): Eukaryota > Fungi > Ascomycota > Sordariomycetes > Coniochaetales > Coniochaetaceae > Coniochaeta > Coniochaeta pulveracea. The sequence continues at coordinate 7,280 of QVQW01000011.1, read as the reverse complement.
CACCATTGACGGCCCAGGAGGAAGAACAATTGGAGCGGCCTCGTCCCAACCGGCCAGTAAAACGACGCGGGACCATCGAGACATTAGCCTCAATTCCTCCGGAAGGCGTGGTGCAAGATGGATGTCATGTACCGCTGGGTAACCATGACTCGACCCAGCTCATCCAGTTATTCCGAAAGATAGTGCAGCCGCCTGCCGCGATTCTGATCGGAGGCTTTGAACGGTGGAGGCGCTTACAGCACTATCTCTGCCAGCTTAGCGAACACTCTCGGGCAGTACGGAGCTCACTTCTCTGCGTCATCGAGCTTCTTCTCATGGATGACGACGTGGCAAGGGAACATAAACCGGACAGCGAAGCATGCATGAAGCGTATCCTGGAGCGACATGCCGCCGCCTGCGACGAGATTCGGTCCAAGACCTCCAAACATGCTGATCTGAAGCCCAAAACCAAGGAGCACTTGCTCGCAGCCATCTTCCTGCTGTCCTGGTTCGAGGTGATCCGGGACCAAGACGCTCGTTCCGACCTCTTCCCGCGTCATCTGGCCGATATCATCATCACGGGCGACACGGCCTGGAGCAGATACTCTCAGCAGCTGCTCTCGTGGCTGAACACCCTGGACAGCAAAGCCAGCCATCTCGGCGGCGAGCATCTCTTGTCGCCCAAGTGCTTGGAGGTGGTATCGCACTTCCCCACCAAGATCACCTCCGCCTTGGACCACGGTGAGACCGGTAAAGATCCTGACGACTCCGAGTTTGCCGTGTCGGACATGTCGCCGTGCGACTACTCGCACCACTCGCCCGAGGACGTCACCTCCCACTCGCCGAGCCTTTCCACGTGCCAGGTAAAGCAGGTGGTGCTGAACACCATCCTCCAGCCGGCGCTCGAGTGGTACCTGACATCGCAGTCCTACTGCCGCAGGATCAGTACCCACGACAAGCACCATCGCAAGCGCTTCACCAGCGACGACGAGTACGAGGTCATCACGGCCTGCAAAGGACTGGAATCCGCCCTCTTCGAGCTCTGGGAGTACCGCCCCGCCGTCATCTCCCTGGACGCAAAGCAGCTGGGAGCCATCGTGGCACCCGACATCGCCAAGCGGTTGGAAGAGATCTTCAGCGTGTACCTAGCCAGCTTCTGGATCCTGTTCGTCTACCTGCATCGTGTCAGCTGGTGGAATCTCCCGCACTCGGCGCTGGCGACCCGTGCGCTGGCGGAGGTCTGGCAGGACATGCAACGTGCGTATGGCGAGGAGGTCAACGGTCCGCTGCGCAAGGTCATCCACCCCAGTCTGCTGTGGCCGTTGTTCCTGTTCGGCTCCGAGTGTCCGGACCAGTCGCAGCGGACGTGGGCGATCGAGCAGCTTGAGGCCTTGGGTGAGGCGAAGCCCGTCTTGCAGAGTGAGGAGGTTGACTCGGAGACGCTGCCTCCCTTCAAGCTTAGCTCCGGCGCGACGCGGAACGCCAAGAGGGCGGCGGCGCTGCTGAGGGAGCTGATCAAGGAGCAGAACGCGAAACAGGCACGCGTGGATGATCGAGACTTGTCGATGAGGATGTTTGGCTGCTATTTCTCCATTGTGTAGAATTTGCCATTGAGGTCTACGGCCAGGCCGCTCATCTGATGGAACAGTCAATTTGTCTAAAACATGTTACTATGAGAGTAGGTAGATGCAATTGGAACTTCTCGATGAGGCCCGTCGTCATTGCTACGGGGAGTACGTATCCGCTAGCGCTCGCTTATCACTTATCTAGAGATTTCGATAAGCCCACACCCAATATCATCAGTATCCTGCAGCAGCCACCAGAATCTCCGCGACTTGCTCCGGCTTCACCAAAGGAACTGGATTCGTCGGTGCCCAAAAGTCCTCCAGCGCCCTCTGCGACAATGCGGGGATCACGTCTTGAGAGATATTCAATTCCACCAGAGTTCGTGGCAGATCCAAGGCGCGAATGATAGCGTCCAACACGTCACCGAGGTCGGCCGTCTCAGGCGTCAAACCTGCAGCTTGCAAACACTTGGCCACTTCAGGTTCCGACCAGAGAATGTCGCATACTCTGTCCTGCCGCGAGGCGATGTGCGGGTTAAATGATCCATGCTTGAGGTTGTATTTCATGACCGCGGGACACATGATACAGCTCGTGATGCCGTGAGGAACTCCAAGCGGGCCTGAGAAAAAAGTGTCAGTTGTTTACTGTCCCTTGACGAGGGCGGGAAGGAAACCGTTGTCTCACCTAGTTGGTGCCCGATGGCATGGCTTCCACCCATCGGCACACCGGCGCGGATGTTGTCCATGGCATACTTCACGGCCATCTGGGAGCGGTGCCGGGCCGGGACGTTGTCCGGGTCTGCCTTGCACTGCAACAAGCCGGGAACCAGCAACCGCAGTCCCTTCTCGGCCTTGCTCTCTGCTTCCGCCGTGGCATCCAGGCAACAGAGCGCCTCGACACAGTGGTCTACGCTCCGAATACCGGTGCTTAACCAGTGGTATGCAGGGGTGAGAGTGGCCAGTTCGGGATCCAGAATGATCAGCTTGGAGCCCATTCCCGAGTGCAGAAATCCCTTCTTGTGCGACTTGTGCTCGGTCGTCAAATCATCCGTTCCGCCGGCCAGACTGAAGTACTCCCCGCCTGACAAACTGGTCGGGATGGTGATCAGAGGGACGGTGGGCTGTTTGACATTGTCAGGGATGTTGGTGCTCTCCACGGAATATTGGGACAATTGGCCGGGTTCTGAGATGTCGTTTGCTAGACACTGCGATTCAGTCGCAGACATTAGCACCCAAGTATCGCCCCAGCGTTGACTAAGACGAGTTCTTACGAAAACGACGAGTTTCGCCCCGTCAGTGGTGCTGCCCGCTCCGAGCGTAACCACGCAGTCTACGCTTGCTGCGCGACATTCACCGGTTATGCTCAGGATCTCGGACCACGGTGTATGGGGTGTGATGCCCTTCCTCACCCCAACGACGTGGCCATGGCCAAGAGCTTCTATTAGCCTATCCACCTTGTCCGTGTTTCTCGCGAGCGAGCCAGAGGCGATGATGTACACCCTGGACGCCTGAAAGGTCTCCTTGACGTGTTTGGCGCATGCTTCGTGGTACGGAAGTCCGTAGCTCACATATGGTGTGGGAAGCTCAAGATGCGTCACGGGGATACCCGCCAGGTTAGTGCCTGGAGGATCCGTGAAGGCCGGTCTGTATGTCTCTGCACTGCCCATGATGTCTTTCTGTTGATGTAAGGGGAAAAAAAAGTGTTGAGACGGTGGACTAGAAAACGAGGAGAGACACCTATCAAGCTTAGCCATCCCCGCCTGGTATTATTGCCAACCACTAGCCTGTATTGCTTTCCTCTTTCCACATGGGTCCCGGGCCTGTCCTCCTCATTCTTTGTTCCGCACGTTCGGATCCGATAGACGGTCGCCAAGTCCATCATTATTCCATGCTAGCGTCTTCTTTCCCCTGCGCATGCCCCCGCATTTGGGTCAACTACCCCAGGTTTTCCAACTGCTCGGTGCTGTCGCGTATCGGCTACATCGATCCCCCGCAATGACCGACACTCCTCTTGACTTGATGGCGACAAAGCCGTTAATCCCGTCGCGGGGAAGTTGGGGTAGTCGGACATCAAGGAGATATGCCGACCAAGGATGTGCCGGATTGCCATGCAGGGTCCTAGGTAATCACTCCATGTCTATTGCTTCAAATAAACAGGTAGTCTATGATTTGTTATTCGCATTTACCGAGACCTGAAGGAATCACAAACGAACCCAGTATCCGAGTCTTTCTATCACCTAAAACACAATCACTGTCATGGCTCCCGCACGGATTATGGAGATCTCGGGGAAACCCGACCCTGGCCTCATTCCGCCGTCCGACGCGATCCACGAGAACGAGTGGTACAACCAAGATTTTGATGGGTACCGTATCACAGAAGTCCCCCTCTTCACAAAGAGGCATCTACGCATCGTCTGCGTCGGCGCCGGCGCTGCTGGTCTCCAGATTGCCTACAAGGCAGAAAGGGCACTCGAGAACGTCGACCTTCAGATCTACGAGAAGAACTCTGACATTGGCGGGACCTGGCTAGAGAACAGGTACCCAGGCTGTACGTGTGACATTCCCAGTCACTCGTACCAGTTCACATGGGCACGCAACCCGAATTGGTCCTCCTTCTACGCTTCGTCGGAGGAGATTTGGCAGTACTTCAAGGACACGGCCACCAAGTACGACCTCGAGAAGTACGTGCAGCTCAAGACCACCGTCGAGAGCGCCACCTGGGATGAGGAGTCTGGCCAGTGGAAGCTGCGGATCCTCACACCGGAGGGGATCCATGTGGATGACTGGTGCGACATTCTGATATCGGGCTCTGGCGTTCTCAACTCCTGGAGGTACCCCAACATCCCTGGTCTCGACCTCTTCAAAGGCCAGCTCATGCACTCGGCGAAATGGGACAACTCATACGACCTGGCAGGGAAGACGGTGGCTGTGATTGGTGGCGGCTCCTCGGCAGTGCAAATCATTCCCAACATCCAGCCCACCGTCGGCAAGCTCACCGCCTTCCTGCGTTCTCCGGTGTGGATCACCACCGGCTTCGGAGCCAAGTATGCCGGCCCGGGCGGGACCAACTTCAAGTACACGCCGGAGCAGCTCAAGAGCTTCAACGAGAACCCAGAAGATTACATGAGATACTGCCGCAGTGTGGAAGGCGAACTCAACAAGCGCTTCAACCTCATGCATCTGCACTCCCAAGACCAGAAGAACTCGCGGGACCTCATCGCCAACATGATGCGCGACAAGATAGGGAACGACAAGATCGCCAAGAAGATGGTGCCTGATTTTGCCCTCGGATGCAGACGCATGACTCCCGGGTCGGGATACCTCGAGAGCCTGACCAAGGATAACGTCGAGGTGATCCACGAGAGCGTCACGAGGCTGACCGAGACTGGTGTGGTCGATGCGAGCGGTGTGGAGCACGAGGTGGATGTGGTCATCTGTGCGACGGGCTTCGACACGTCTTTCACGCCGCATTTCAAGGTACAGGGACGCAATGGCGCGGATATCAAGCAGCAGTTCGGCGACTTCCCCAAGGGATACCTCGGCATCACTGCCGAGAACTTTCCAAACCTGTTCCGTGGGTTGCTTCTAGCTTGACACTTTTGGCCGATATCCCAGTGCTAACAATCTGTTGACAGTGTTGACCGGGCCGAACAGTCCGTCCAGCCACAGCTCCATCCTGCCTATCCTGGAGTGGTACACACGATACATGTTCCAGATGATTGAGAAGATGCAGACGGAGAACATCAAGGCATTCGAGCCCAAGAAGGACGCCGTGAAGGATCTGTACAACCACACACACGAGCTCATGAAGCGGCTGGCCTGGTCTTCTGGTAAAGTCCCTCCGCCCATTCCCCTCAGATGTGAATAACTGGCTGACCCCGTCTGCTAAGCATGTCGGTCATGGTTCAAGAACGGCAAGACGCATGGCCCCGTCACGGCCATCTACCCCGGATCCCGCCTGCATTTCTTCGAGATGCTGAAGACGCCGCGTTATGAGGATTATGAGATAGACTATAGGAGTGACAACAGGTTCCAGTTCATGGGGAACGGCTACACACACTGCGAGAATAGTGTGGATGGAGATCCGGTTTGGTACTTTGATGATGCGTTTGTTCAGGTCTAGACACTACTTGTAGGACTAGCTACACATTGGGATTCTATCATTTCTGAACAAAGAGCAACTTGTCGATGTCGATGTGAACCTGACATTAAGAAAGTATCAGCACAAGTAAACCGTCCAGCCAAGAGTTGAGCAGCATTGTATATGATGCAGTCTTTTGTAGCGTCAGAAGTTGCATACCCTATACCCGCGTCACCGGAGTCCATGGGACCACATCTTTGTCAGTTGCAGCAGACAGAGGTTTTATCACAACATGACAAGTCCATAGTGCTGCTGAATAACGGGTTTGGTCGGTATGGATCGCATGTCGATACCGTTTAGGTGTTTCTTTTGATAGAGCGGGACACGATCAACGAGCAACTTGAGCAAAACCTTGCACGAAGCCTACCATTCTCTACTATTTCCTGGCCTAATTATTTCGTCTCAACTTTGTCTACCCTCTGCACAATCATGGCACTGGCCGCACCACCCCCATTGCAAAGCGCCACAACCCCGTACTCACCAACAGCCAAATGATGCACCAGCGTCGTCAACAGCCTTGACCCGGAGCTTCCCAGTGCATGACCCAGGGCAATCGCCCCTCCCAACTCATTCATCCTAACCTTACCGTCATCCAGACCCAACAGCTGCTCCGTCACCAGAACCACGGCCGCGAAGGCCTCGTTCACCTCCCAGAGCGCAATATCCTCCTTCCGCAGCCCCGCCCTCTGCAGGGCCAGCTGAATCGCCTTGGCCGGTGCGATGGAGAAGTCAATGGGATCAACCGCCGCATCCGCATACGCCACGATCCTCGAAAGCACGCGACTATCCCTCCCATGCTCCGCAGCCACTTCAGCCGAGGCCAGAACCACAGCGCTCGCACCGTCGTTCATCGTACTAGAATTCGCCGCGGTGATCGTGCCCGTGCCATCCTTGACAAACGCCGGCTTCAGCCTGGGCACCTTGGTCTCGTCCAGCGTCCTATACCCCTCATCCTCCCTCACCACGACCTTCCCGCCCCTCGGCAGCTCCACCGTCACAGGCGCGATCTCCGCCTCAAACCTTCCTTCCTGCCACGCCTTCTGCGCGCGCTTGAAACTCCTAACCGCATACCCATCCTGCGCCTCCCTACCGATTTTAAACTGCCTGGCCGTGTGTTCCGCACAGTTCCCCATGTGGAACTGCTCGTAGACATCCCACAGCCCGTCCTTGATCAGCCCGTCCTGCAGGACCAGATCCCCAAAGGCGGGGTTCTGCGCCGCCCGCGGGACGTGGTAGGGGACGCGAGACATGCTCTCCATGCCGCCGGCGACCTGGGCGGAGGCGAGGCCGAGCTGGATGTTCTGCGCGGCGAGCATGACGGCCTTGAGGCCCGAGGCGCAGACTTTGTTGATGGTCACGGCCTCGACGGTGGAGGGGAGGCCGGAGAAGAGCAGGGCTTGGCGGGCCGGGGCTTGGCCGATGTTGGCTTGCAGGACGTTGCCCATGTAGACATCGCGGATGAGGGAGGTGGGGAGGGTGGTTTTGCTGAGGGCGGAGGAGATGGCGACGGCGCCTAGGTTGGGGGCGGGGATGGATTTTAGGGCGCCGTTGAACTGGGGTTTGTGTTAGCTATGGGGATATCTGTTCGTTGTGCG
>QVQW01000109.1:0-72561 GCA_003635345.1 Coniochaeta pulveracea | reverse complement strand
GGAAAGACGTTGCTATCCTGAAAAGAAGTTTAGCCCGTGAATTTTCACACGGTCAGCATAACTTACGCTTCATGGTACAGGGGATATCCCTTCCACACATCGTTGCCTACAGGTGGAACATATACTGTACGCACATGTAGACTCGCGCACAGAAACTCCAACGGGCTATACGAGCGCAGTCGGTCTAGATTTAGTACCGTGTCAAGTACCAGCTATGCTTCTGTCTTTGGTACGCAGTGCCAGCGGCTATCTTGCAGCGATGAGGGGGGAGTCAGGCTCACGATTTGTTGATGCCATGTGACCTATGCGTGGCACTGACTTGTCCCCACGAGGTTCTAGGATGATCCTGTCATGTTGCTCCAGGCTTCTTTGTTCAGGGCAGCGATCTAGTCCCAGAGCGAAGTTGACTAACACAGCCATCGTGCCGAGCCATGTCAAGCAGTCGGATCCCTAGTGCTTCTGCCTGGTCGCCTGATTGTGGCCAAGGAAACACCATGACATGCGGAGTAGCCTGAACTTGGCCCGAAGAGGCCCGTCCCTGGCGAAGTGGACATGTGTTAGCTGTTCCGTAGGAAGCCTGCACAGCTGTGGTACGCTTCGTAAAACACACCGAAATATTCGTAACTTCTCATTTGCCTACAATACGTACGTCTACAGTGGAGTGATCACGCTGACGACCCCGTCCCTAGACCTTTGTTCCCCTGGCGATGAACAACCGCCTCTTCATCTCCTTGACCGTGCCGTCCTCCCCCACCACCTTGGTGAGCGTCATGTCCCCAATATCGCTCATAGCAAAATCTCCTCCCGCCCCAGCTTTCTCGAAGATGTCTCTCATCTCCTTCTCTGAGAATCCGTGATGAGTAACCGTATGCTTGGCCGGATGGTACGAATCCATGTCGCCATGGGCGAAGAAGTCGATAATCATAAGCACACCGCCGGGCCTCAGCCGCTCAACAAGGCGCGTGGCCGCTAGATGCGGGTCATCAAAGTGCTAGAAAAAGGGGGGGTGGAATGTTAGAATATTCCTTGTTGACGTTTCCCTGTTTCCAAGTCGGTTTAGGTATGGTCCCCTTGCGGAGATCTGCACTATGGGTCCCGAAGTGAGACATCCGAACAAAGGAATGTCGGAGGAGAAGGGCCCAAACCATCACTAGCCTTCGGCGTCGCCGAGCTATTGGGTCAGGGGGGGAATTTCGGGAGACTCACGTGAAAGCCGAGGCCGACGGCTGCAATGTCGAAGTTGTAGTACTCAGCACCAGCAAAGGCTGATGGTGTTGGCTCGTCAGGAGCACAGAGGTTTCCTTGAGAGGCAAACATTTCGGCCCGGGATAGACCCTAGATGCCCGAATCAGTAACCGTATCCTTCGCCGGATCCGGTCGTGTTCACTAGAACGGCAAGACTTTACCTGATTTTCAGCGCGCGCATTGTAGGCCGCCACCATGCCGGGCGCCAGGTCGATGCCCACGCACTGGGTCGTGTACGGTGCTAGTGCCTGGTGACCGGCGTCGATTATCAGCGGACCGTATCTTCTATCGGGTGGTTCGTACGGGTGCGATAACGGAGGGCTTACCCGTGAGATGGTTCCCGTTCCACATGCATAGTCCAGTAACCTGACCGATCTCTTGGTCGTCTTCTGGCCCTGCTTCTCGTCCGAGTCATCATCATCGTCAGACGCCCAGTCATCACTGATGAAGTTCAGATGGCTTCGGATGTCCTCGACTATCTTGTCGAGCGTCTTCTCATGTCGGGTATCGTAGGTGGACGCCTCCTTACTGCGTACGACATGTCCAATCAGTCCATCTGCAGCACGGGAGGGCGCGGAAGGGAGCAGCCATGTTTCACTCATGCAGCATCTTGTGCCAGCAAACTGTCTCGCATCTTGCCCTGCAGGCACGATCAAACCATGACAGTGACATCGTGGCACAAGCACAAGCACAAGCACAAGGAAGGAGACATGGGCATGCGGTGGTGGTCTTACTCGAAATACTGCTGGTTGAGGGCGGTAGTGTCGGGCATTTTCGCGGCAAGTAGTGAATACTGGTGTGGGAATCTCAAGTGTTCAGTGTGTAGAGTAGTGTATGTCTGTCACGATTCAGACCGACATAGAACTGGAAGTTGGGGTACAGCCTGCACGAGTAGTAGTTCCTGTGTAGGGGAGTCTGATTCCGCAAACAGCGAGCCGCTGACCTCATGTGACATGCATGACGGGGTACTTGTGCTGGATGATCTTGCACTAATGAAGTACCTCGATGGCCATAACGGATATCCATAAGCACCGGGCCTTGAACTACGGTTTCGGTGAACTCCCGATACTCCGCGGATTGACCAGACAGTCCAACCGCGTTTTACACATAGTATGACCCCGAGCCAATGGGCACACCCACAAGCGTAAGTGTGAGTAGCGAGAGTGACTTCTGCGCCTCTATGCGTAGAGCTTTATGTCCTTTTCCCTTAGATGTCTGTGCACTACCGGTCTCATTGGCTGCTGCGGAAGCCAGTTGGCGTTGAACCACAGCAAGACACCAGAAATATGTTTGGTAGCGATTCCATAAGAACAAAGGGAGAGGGGGTATCATCCAACGGGGCCTCACAGGTACTGCGGTACCTTGGGAAAATAGTACGTGGCCTGATGCCAAATAGACCGAGGTGGGGCCTGCCGGTGTTGCCAAGCCACCTGTCGCGAGCTGGAATGACTGGCCGATCACCGTGAAAGCGCCTCGGTCCGCAGCCGCGCAGGAAAGTCACGCTGTAACCCGTCATGCGGCCAGCAGCGGGCAAGATGGGAGAAAATGGAATGGAAGCAAGAGATTGGGCAGCAAACAGGATCGGTTCGATTGGAACACATGGGGAGTGAAATTCCGAACCTCGCATGCCGTGGAACATGCCCAACGTAGGATTCCCAATGCACCAGGCCCGATCCGGAGGCCCAGCCCGTGGTCCCAATCAGCAAGGAAGGAGGGGGATTACTACCAAAAGTCCAGAAAGCCAGGGTCAAAACGCCAGAGAAATTGATGCTCGGCTTGACGGTACATGGCAGGACAGAGGAAAGAACGCCCCGTTCCTTCTTGTTCCAGGTGCTTACGCCATGCCAGGGTAGATTGGCTTGGGACTGGGTGCAGTTGCTTTGTTCTTCTGTTGCTTCATTGGCGCACCCTGTCATAAGACGGGGTCAGATGGTCGACAGACGTTGGATTGCTGCGATGCAGTACGATGTGATGATGCAAGGATATTGTTCCTCGCTGCTGTCGTGGCAAGCTATTAGCAGGCGAGCGATTTGGATCACCTGCACGAGGGGGCAAACGGCAGAAGGATGCCGCAGGAAGGGCTGGGTGTTGCAGACGTGAATTGGTCGGTTGGTCCGAACTGCATCAAGAGGTTGACTGACAATCGCTGTGTCTTCTCTCAGATTGGTTCCCTGTTCCCGTCCACGCTGGTTCCCAGCCGGCACGGGATTATACGCATCAACAGAGATTGGGCCTCTGATATACATCGGTCCACAGGACAATACACCTCGTCGCATCTCGTCTGGCTTGACCGCCAAGGTGGTGTGCCATAGACGTGAGAGAGAGGATGCCCACGGCTACCCACAGCAATGACCATTGAGTGTGTCGCAGGGCATGAGAGACGCATCTTCACAGCCAGAGATCCGTATGCAAGACCGACTTTGATAGCGGTCCGATGCAGGGAAGAAAAAGGAAGGGTTCATCGAAGTGCGGGGAACCAAGTGTATCTCTGGACGGGTTCGCAAGGTACTCAGACAAGGTCCAGCACTGGTGACGCTTATGGCATACTATGTCCATTGGCAGCACCGGGGCAAGCGCTTGTAATTGTTTCTCGTTTAGCCGCACGAGTCCTGCTTGTCAGATCTCACCGGGCACAATGACCGAAAACAGTAGCTTCGTGTAACCAAGACGCACGCGCTATTCCAGTTGGCGAGACAAGCCACATCGTGAAACACCACGACCAGTTGTTGTTACCGCAAAGTCCCTTGTGCCAGCACAACGTCCGCGCGCGGCAGGGCCTGCAGAGGGGATGGAGGTGTGTCGACGCGGAGTAAGACGAGGATCGTCCAGGTTTGGATGCATGCAGATTGATTGTAACTTGTCGTAACAATATGATAGAAAGTCCCGCAAGGTTTCGATTGCAGCGTGCCTTGAGCCATTAAGCCGGCCTCCAACTGTGGCAGTAGTTGGTGGTTGAGCCAATGCCCGCATTTCCGTTCAGAGGCTTTGGCCAGAACGAGTGCAGGACGCTGGGGTGCGGCCCAGCGGCTCACCGCCATCTCGATGCACGAAAGACTCGACGAGCTGGTGGATCTGGGTGGTCACTTGGTGGTCTGACCCCTCGGTGCCGGCTGGTTATAGAACATGGATATTGAATCGGGTCGAGAGGCGCCGAAGCTCTAACAGTCAACAAGTCCTTTTATGCTCTTGCAGGCGTTGGCTTATTGTGTCGCATCTCACCCGACTACTGACGAGTCTATGCCGACGCTCGCTTGGCTGCACTTGCTATAATCTTTGCGTGTTATATGTTGATCCCGCTAGTTCAAGCTGACTTTGATAAGTGCCCACTGTCAGGACGTACGCCCTTTGGTAACGCATCTGCACCTGATGTCGAAAGAAGGCGGCGGCCTTGAAGCCCTGTGTTATCGCAAGCACGAGCGGCCTAAAGACAACCTCAGGTGCAGCGATGGCCTGTTGGTAGAAAATTGGCGTCCCCACTGGCTGCGCCCGGCGATTGCTAACCATTGCAAAGGATCAGAGACGCTCGCGTAAACATATCACGATGATCGATGTGGTCCTGGATTCGTAATGGTAGGTAGAGTACCAGTTACGGCCATGAGCGCACAGGTCATGGATATACCTGATGTTTGCATGTGCCTCTAAGGTGTCCGTAGGGTACTTGTGGCTAGGGGCCACATGTTCGCACGGGCCCAGCTGACCAATCCACTCTCTCAACCCTTCGAAAGAGCCACGGCCGTGTACACGTAACAAGCATACGCTAGGTAAAGTACAAACGTGCAATACGCCGTTATCAGCCATCAACTCCCGTACCAACATTCCGATTGTTCTTATCGAAACAGGAGAGCAGCTGCGAAATTGCGTAATTCCAGCCAGTGACGGAGTGCTGTATCGTCTAGGACGACTCCTTCGCTTTGCCCACATATCTGATGTACCTTCACCATAGCGCTGGGCCGTTCCTTCCGCGTGCGCTTGGTTGCGCACTGTCAGGGCCTGGTGTCCGTAGTGGATAGGTGCACGGGCAGGGGCAGACTGCCCTGGATGGCACCCAAGAATGAAGAAGTGGGAACACAAGGTCGTATCATTCCTGTTTCATTCGTTGGAGGTAGTGCCGAGGGACCTGTTAGCGGCCGTCAGCCGCCATTCAATTCTTTTGTGTTCGGTTCGTTCTCAGATGGTTCTTCGTTCCAGTTGCATTGTTAGCACGGACCCAGCCTATCCACTTCTTTGTTGAGTATCGACTCTTGACTGTGATGATATGAGCGGCTTTAGCAATCATCTAGCAAGCGTGGGTAGTGAGAAGGAAGTCAGAAGAAGAGCAGGATGGTCATGATCACGTCATAGTAAGATCACGGCGTCCAACCATCGGCAAAATGGGTTTGACGATGAGTGAAGTCAGACAGACGGAGCTTGTCATCTGTCACTTGTGGTTAGCCTTCCAACAGCCATGGTACGCAGTACAGATAGTCCCGACCTTAGGCCGCTATATCGACGTCGGTTCGCTGGATGGACGGGTATCCTTGTCGAGCTAAGGGATTGTGGTGGCGTCGGGCTCGGTCGCAAGCGCCGCCTCCAATCCGATGACGGACCACCGACGACGACGGGGTCAGCTTCCACCACGTCCGTCGTTCTTTCACTCCGCTTTTTTCACGCCATCCTTGCATGTCTCGGTGACGGGCCAATTCGAGGACGTTACAACAAGCAGACAAACACGTGTGATCAGTTCGCACTAAAAAGTCCGGTTGGGCTCTCCAAAAGGCGTGGCAATGGGGGTGGTGCTTCGGGAAGCGGGGTGGAGTGCGTTGGCTCTTGGTCATGTGAGTCCAACCAGGCCACTGGCGCAGTCCCCCATGTGCCTACTTAGCGTTCCCATACGATTGTTAATGACCAGGGGCCACACCTACTTATTAGTTATCGAGGTCCGTTGCGTACCTGTATGCCTTTGTGCTCATGCTGTATGCAAGTATGATTGGGGTGTGGTTGGTGATCACCAATCATTGGCTGACCCTGTGCCATATCTCACATCTGGCTGGTACCAACAGCCAGATATTGTTTTGGGCCGCTGCAACGCGCTGGCCCACGACACAAGAACCAGCAAGCGTTGTGTTGCCACCCACCGGGCAAATGGAACATGGGCCCGAGAACGAGGCAATGCCAGACTCATCTGCAGTAGTTGGGATCTGGAATTCACGGGCCACAGAGATGTCCTAAATGTCTCCTTTTCAGGAAGCTACCGGAACCGGGTGCAAGCTACAAGCGGGTTGTGATCCTACTTACCGTCATGGCCATAAACACACCCCCTATATCAATACATCAATGCCACATATGCCTTGATCAGCCATCAGTCTTACCACCACCGCTCTTCAGGTACCGTCTACAAGAAGTCGAACAGTCGTGTCTGCATAGATGCTTGGTCTATGTGGCAGCCCCGTACTACCACTACGCCAGTTTCTTACATGCTGGCAACAGCTTGAACACGGACTTGGAATTGGCAGTATTTGGTGCGGACCAAGCCACACCTTATGAAACCCCTGGATTCGGACTTCAATGAACCGGAAAATATCCACCCAGATTCCGTCGTCCAATATAGATTCGAAGCAACAGGAGCTCAAGGTTCGAAAATGTTCTCGTAACCACCAATGCAGAGGTAACAAGTGGTTGTCATTTTCGACTCTCCGATGCGATACGTGCGTCACACTCACTGTTGTTATGCATTAGACTAAGCCTAACGCTGAATGAACGAAACGGGCGCTTTCAGTCGAGTGAATTGACAGAACGGCCAGTGCAGGGTGCGGGTCTCTTCCATCACCCCCGGAACGTCAGTATATGCAACCAACCTAGGCTCGTGGCGCTTACCGTGTGTCTCGGTAACCTCTTATGCGTACTGAGTACGGGTCTTGAGGGACTGTGGATTGTTGAAAGTCTCTGGGGAGTACCTCGCTGCTGACAATGGGCTGGCATGACTTGGACTGGCAGTTGACCCAACGATGGGAGTCTTCAAGGCCGGTTCACATGCTACGGGCCTGAGTAAGCTTTACCGAGAATGCCACAGTCTTATTGTCAGCAGTCACCACGGCGCAGCAAAACCCAACCCGCGGCGGGCGTCAGCTTGTTGCGCATAGTGCCTAGCGATGAGTTCTTTGTTCATGGTGGCCCCAAGTGCCTACACTCTAGAGGTACGGGGGCACTAGCGGGGCACTTGGCTTAGAAAATACATCCTACGTACCTGACTTCACCTGGAAATGTCCATTTCTCGGCCTACTATTGTAGAGCTCGAGTCTATTCGAAATTACCACATGTGACTCCTGTATGTCGGTTCCCATAAGCACAAGAGGTGTCGCAGGTCACAGATCATTCGGGTTACGCATCGTAGACCTTGGTCCGGGCAAAAACTCGTCGAACTCATCGCAGGGGCTTTGCATCTCATACAACACGTACCTAATCAGTTGCCGCCTCTATTGCGGTTATTTTTCGGGGTAAATCTGAACCCTGACCCTTCATTTCTGCCACGGGTCAATTCTGCAAGATCACTGGCAAGCTACACAGAGACACCGTTGACATGTTTCCATTGTCGCACGAAGAGGCACGGGGCTGGCCCAGCTCCCGTGCCTGCTGAGAAGTCAGTAACGCAAGCATCGGGTAAAAGCAGGCTCGATTAGGTACATGTACTGTATGCAGCAGTCGTCGGCCACGGCATGATTTTACCTGCAATAAGCATGCAAAGGATTTGAGACGGTTGCACACGGATTGAACTGTCAACCAACCAAAACACATGCAGTGCCACGGCAACAAGAAAGCAGTATACGGACCATTTCAAGCTGGTACCTCCCTGGTGGGCAGGCATCCAACGCACTCCAACCAATGTTGCTCAAGAGGCGGTGTGTGGCTGCATTGGCTGGCAGATACTCTGAACTGAACACATCTGCGGCTAGCCCGAAATTCCATGTTTGGTAGGGACTAGACTAGGGAGCCAAAATATGAACACGGGATGAGCCTAAAGGGAGCGGGCGGAATTCATGCATGACAGGATTGATGGCGTGCCCCTTGCTGGAGTGGGACAGACCATACAGTACCTACGAAATAAGTTGCATTCCACGATCCCGGCTTTTTTATCCTCCCGTCACCGCTTTCAATGGGGATGAACGGGTGTAGCGTACTGCGTGCCTTCAAGCCGCACTAACTCATATGTTTGCGTTCCATCCCATGGCGGCGAAGCACAGGACGGCCAATGTCCAAGAGGCAGAAGAGACGTGTCATATAATCGTGCATTTGTGTAACTCCCATGGTAAAATCTTGCTCAGCCGTCCCGTCACGACGAAGCTCTGCGCGGCGCACATGGAAAAGCCTCTCCCAGCTGGCTCACAAGTCTTGGGTGTGGTGCTCGAAATCAAAGGATTTGTTAATTGGGCCCAGAGATGCCAACAAAGAAACGACTTGATCCGTACGAAACGTACACGTGTAGCGTAGTCCGCCAGATATTATCTCCAATCATGGGCCACATTCCGCTGTGAGACCTTGCTTCCTAGATGTACGTGCGTACTCGAGTTTCTGGAATTGCTTGAATGCACATCACGAAACAATAAGTACGAAATGCTATCTTTACGGCACCTCCATACTAAGCGTCGCCGACACTACGAAATCCACGATACCATCACGAATAGCCACATTTTTGCTCTTGTTACGAAGCCATTGACGGAGCTAGCAAAAAGGAGAGGGAGGGGGGGACGCACAATGCGTTGCAGAGGGCATAGCTCAATAGGATTGCCATTGTTGCCAGTCAGGCCAGTCTGTTGTTGCCTTGCCAGCGACGATCCGTGGCTGTGAGGTTTGGGAACGGGATCATTCACAGGCTTCCAATCACAGCGTCGCGTCCCCCGTGCATCGCATCCACATATGGCCCCGCTCGCTTGTCTCCCTTTGCATTTCCGCCGGGGCCATCCGTTACCCGGCGTTCACCCCGATCGATGAAGGTCTGTCCAAAGACGCCGAGTCCTTTCGCCTTCCTTACTTGAAACTCATCAGAACCAAAAGGAAGAAGAGAGAAACCGTGAAGCAGCTGAATCATTCATAAGACCCAAAGTTCACAGGCGTAGTGTCATGTACAGCGTCATTGGAGTTTTGTGGGCGATGTGAAGGGGGCCATCTACTAGCAGTAGGACTGTGCGGCCCACAATTCAGTTTCCAGCTTGTCATCACTGCCACAGTGCCACGGACCGACTCCCACACGTATCATCATCTGCGCTAGAGCTGTGCGCTAAAACTCACGCTAGAGGATGGAATCTGTCATTGGCCGGAACCCAAAGCGATCCTCCAGCTGGGTCGTGCCTTGACCGTTCCTCTGGGAATTCCGCCAAAAGCTCAGACGGATGCGTGCAATCCCGCTTTCGGCTCCATCAAGCTTGTGTTTGCGGCCAACAGATCTTCCAGGTTATCCGAATCCAAAGACGATGGAGATGCCTCCATGTCTATCTGGACTCCCTTCGTGTTCGACTGTACCATTCGTGCGACGCTCCCCTCCCCCTCCTTCAGATCCCGGCTGCAGAAGCCCAACGAGGGTCAACCTACGGCGTGCATGTTACTACCCGGCTAGTTCTTACCTTACACACCCACACCGCCTTAGCCTGGGCCAGCATGTCTCAAGTTCTTGACTGTATTCGACAACCGCGGCATACCGATCATCTGATGCCGGACGGAGAGCGGGCGGCGTGGACCACAGTCATGCAGATAAGCAAAGCTTGCAGCAGCTCACTCCAGCCCCGGATGTCCACATAATCACTCACACATGAACCCATGCCATACGTGTGTTCTCCGCTAGCCAGGACTATTCAATACTCTTCTCATAGGCGGTACATCCCAGAAAGGAAGGGTGTCATCAACACCCCGTCTGTTTCCTGTTCGGCGTGCCCTTTTGTCAGCGGGAAGACGCCCGACAGTATAATGACGATACGCACTACCGAGGGCTCCATAATTCACCACCTCTTCCGAGCCCACAGTCTCTGGGGACAAAGAAACCAAACGACTGGGACCTCTTTTTCCCCCTCGAACTAACCCCTCTACGGCTTCCGCTCGGTGTCATCAGAAACCGACTCGTAAGTTGGCTTGTCCATAACAGGCTGGTGCTTCCAGAGTCAACCAAGCCCTACTTTGGCCAAAACGTTGCATTGCACACGTTGACGCATACTGCGTACCGTTGCTCGCACTCCCGGCCTAGTTGCCTCGACACATCTATCTACTAGCGGATGATTTGCCTGTCTAACTGGTTTGCTCCAGACTTGACCTCGCAAAGAATACCCTCGAATGAACGACCTGCAGTCCATGGGTCACATCAATCTGTCATTTCTGGTTTAGGCTGTTGTGGATGATGTCTTGCATATTGCAGTACAAAGTGAACACACTTAACGAAAAGTATGCGTATGCGGACAGACCATGAAGATGTAGACGTTATATGGGATTTCCGGGCGTGGCATGATCTCTACGTCCAAAACTACCAGACGAGAGTGCGAGAGCAGCGCAGTGAATACAAAGTATTACCTATGGATCATGAATCGGCGATGGTATTACATCTGCAAGCTATGGGGACTAGGGTCATATGGATAATTGCAGCTGACGGGACGGTCCTCGCCTCGGCGGACGGCTACCAAACTGGGACAAGACGAATCTTAAATGCCTGTAAGCAGCGTCAGACAGCCGGCAGTCAGTGCACGAGAATCCCCTACGCTTACTGCGTACATTATGTCCGCATAACGTGGATAGTGTTGGAGACAGGACCACAACCGTGGACCACAGAAGTGTTCATTCTTACGACAAGGTCGTACTCTCATGAGACGTTCGTTGACTGTTTCTGATGCTCGATCTCGGACCTCGGGGAGACAAACTGAACTCGTGTGATGGAAACTCCACGTATCCCGTCTCATTGACAGGGTTTTGCTTGTTCTCCGACTAAAGGAGCTAATACGTTCCGCCCGCTTGTCAGGGGGCCGGATTCCTGGTCGGAGCAACAACAGGGACTCCAATACCGATTTGGTATGCTTACCACTCCTGGCGACGATTGCTATCGTCGTCATGGCCGTGCTAGCCTCCGGGTACCGTCTTCCATGACCGGGAGAAGGGCCATCAGGAGCCGTCCAACCAGATCTAGGAGCCGTTCGTAAGTGCGTCAATCATGCCATAGTCTTGAATGGATTGCTGCTGGCATTAGCGATGAACCTGCATCAAGAAAGGCGGCATGTGAAGTTGAAGCTAGGAGAAGCCACATTCTACGCCATCTGTGCCGTCTGTGACGGGAAACGCATATCTTTGGGAAAGCCATGTATCTATTCCTTGAACCACTTCGTGAGTCCTGCGGCCTTTATGCAAGTTAAGTTGCTTGAGGCGTTCCGCGACTGACGACTAATGAGCAAGCAATAGGCACGCCAGGAGTATGCCTGGGATCAGTTCAATCTCATGGTCTACTACATACCTACCTGTACCAGTATGTCTCGACCATCAACCAGACTTCCCTTGCTTGAAAGGCAGATCAGGGTTTGCTTGCTACCCGTCGTACATTGCTGCATTGTACCGGCCCGTTGCAATCTGGGTTGCCAGCTATTAGGTGCCTGAATTTGAAAGGCGCACCACCCCAAATCACAACTAAACAGCTGTAAGGACACTGCGCAAGATTGGAATGCGGCACGCTGGTGCAGCCTGCATATGAACTCGAAGGTATAGAGAGTCCGATTGCTGCAAAGAAAGGGCGCCCCCCCCAAAAAAACGCAACACCACTAATAACAGTCAGGCTTTTGGGTCGTTTGTACGACAATCAACCGTCTGCAGAAGGGACATGGTGGTGACCTACTCTTGCTGTTCGTTTCCGTCGCTTCCCAATAGCTCGTGTTTTGTAGGAGGTCTCCACCTCAAGCTGCCTTCAGCTGATAGGCTGGAAGCACAAAGAGAGGTGGAGGGTTCACTAAGATACCACGGTACAGTGTATCACCCAGGTAGGAAGCCAAGCCCTGATCCCTGTCTCCATGTTTCTTCCACACGCCCCCTCCCCCCCCCTCGAGGACCAACTCACCTTCACCCTACCCCCTACCTCCCACCTTGCCCCATCGGACAGATTAATTTTGGGCCCAGGGTAATCGTACAAGAAGGCTACTCCCGCCCCCAGGAGGGAAAAAAGAGGTCGTGTTGGTGCCACAAAACATACATCATCTTATACCATCCCGCTTCCCATTCCGGTTTGTGGATCCTTGGGCCGCGGACCGCTTCCATTTCTTCTCCCTCCCCAAGGTTCCCCCCCCCCCATCTTGACTGCACGCGACGGCTCGAGTCGTTGCTCGCGTCCTGTCTTGTCTCGTCTTGGAATCCTTCTCCCCTCGACCGATCAAGTTCCCTCTTGCCGCTCGCCTGATCAAACCAAGGGACTGGGCGATCAGATCTGGGACAATCACCTACATAACTTGGTACCTTTGCGCATTATCCATCTTTTGCTCCCGGCGCAAATCACTCATTGCGGCCTGAGACTCGGATACCGGAAGACGCGAACGGGTCGTCTCGCAAAAGAGGAAGTCCAGCATTCCTGCGAGTTTCGAATCCTGTCGAGACTTTTCTTTGTCGCCTTTGTTTGCATTCCCGCTTTGGAACACTTGGAGGGTCGCGCCGGTCTTGGTTCTTGAAATACTACGCAAGGACTTTAGGGCCATCCCGTTCTTGCCGCGTCTCCTCCACAACCACACGCTTGCCCATAGTCTCCCTGGCTACTCTCCTCAACCTTGGACACATTACCTCACTCAATTCGCAGGCTGGTCTTTGTTGCAGACAAGGGTGCGGCATCAGCCGTCTACTTGGGTTTGATCTCGCTGGTGGTCATCACCATCCTCCTTCCTTTCCACGTCTTCGATGGATTCTAGAGATCATCACAAATATCCTTCACCGCCAGACGACACACATCCCCAGCGCGACCACCTCGGAAGAGATCCACGGGACCGACGGAGGCCCGAAGAGTATTCTACAGGCGAAGCAAACGGACGTAGACCGGCACCACCGGCTCTTAATCTGCCACCCATGGCTTCAAACGTGACACTGCCCGGTATCCAGGGCTTGTATCCAAGCTACCCACCGCCGCCAGGACAGTCGCCCTCGACAGGTCCGGTGCACCCACCGCTTCCCGACCCACGGACCAGCAACTATGCGGCTTCCCCAACCACAGCGAACGGTTACCCACCCGTGCCACCTCCATCAATGCCACCGCAGGGCCACCCGCCTCACGGTTATCCTCCGCCTCCTCCCCATGGTCACCCCGGCCACTACCCCCCTCCTCCTCAGCACCCTGGCCATCCCATCCCTCATGGCGTCCCCCAGCCGCCACCCGGCCAGCACGCACCACCACCTCCCTCGCCGTATGCCGACTACTATGCGCAGCGAGGACAATACCCTCCCCCACCACCTAATTATGGCTACTACCCGCCACCGCCAGGCTATCCGTACGGCGGAGAGTATGGAATGCCCCAGCAGCAACCTCAGATCGCTCCGAGGCAGCGTACCTCGATTGCCTGTCGGTACTGCAGGAAGCGAAAGGTCAGTCAATGCGGTTCTTAATCTATGTGAGCAAGGGGTCACTGACAAGATCGAGTAGATACGATGTAGCGGTTACGCCAACATGCCCAACGGCAAATGCTCCAACTGTGATAAGCTGAGAATCGAGTGCATCTTTCAGCCCGTATCTAGTGGCTCATCGACCGCTTTTATCCCAGTATCAGCTGTTCCAGGCGGCGTACCGCCAGGGACACCGGTATACGGTGCATACGGACAACCCTTGGGCCCCTTGGCTCCAACCTCTGGAGGTGCTCCATCAAATCAGAGCGCATCGTACCCTCCGCACGCGGGCAGCGGTCATCCTGGTAACTACTCATCGCAGCAAGCCCCTCAGCCATCGCCCACTACGTCTCAGTACGCCGGTCAAGGTGACAACAGGTCGGAAATATCAGATAGGTCACAATCGGGCAGGCGGCGTCCAAGGGAAGATGACGACGAGGATCCGGGTCAGCGTCTACCACCGCCTAACCCATATGGCAGCGGCTATGAGCCTAGGAGGCGCTCGCCGGCGTCGAACGATGGGACACCACCAATGTATCATTACCAACATACGTCGCGGAGCTTCGAGGCTGAGAGAACGCCACCGCCTCGCAGAACCAGCGGGGGATACTCACCCTCTCATGCGAATGGTCGACCCACATCAGCGATCTTTGGTGAGCCCTACCCCAACGGGCTGCCTGATCGAGGTGCCTCCTATCCCCCGCCGCCAGCCGCCACCAAGGGCGGCCGTCCATCGCCTCGTGGAGACACTCTGCCCTCACCTGGCATAAAACGAGAAGCAGCACCAAGCACAAACCCCAACATGGCTCCACAACAACACTCGGTTATGAGTCTCAACAATCTGCTTGGTCACGCTACTCCAAAAGGAAACGATATAGACGATAGCATGATTGGTAAGCTCAACAAGCGACACTGAACAAAGCGCCGAAAGGATATGACCAGTGGGGTTCAATCGATATCGTGTGATACTACGGTTCGCGGCAAGGGAGGTCGAGGAGCTATGGCTATCAAGTTTCTCTCGTCGAGTTACTACATTTAATGGAGTATATACTGCCCACTTTGGCTGACTGCTTTCCGTTTGGAGTTTTATGACAACTGTTTCTGTACAGCGGGGGAGAATCATAAAAAAGACAGGGCGGCCTCACGGCACGGAAATGCGAGTCTGTTGTGTCTTTTGGCTTTTACGCATTTGATTTCACTCGCGACAGTCATTACTTTGGAGTCTTTGCTTTTGGCCATGCTCGTTACTTCCCCAGGCCGGCCTGGCTTAGCATGAGCTGGTCTACACTTTACTACTGGCTAGTTGTCATCCTCCTTATTTTGTTGGTAGGACTGGAAGTGTTCGCCTGGGCTACGGGGCGTTTAGTGGAAGCAAGGCTCGTGTTGAAAAGAGCTCTTTACTATAGTACTTGAATGGATATATATAGTCTGCTTTAGACATACAGAATGAACAGCGGCCCACGCCTTGAAACCATCAGCAGTTCCACTTCTAGTGCAGTCTCCAGGCCAGTGAGTGACGTGGGACATCGAAGTGTACTGCGTTCGGGGTGTCATGCGGCAGCAGCCCTTATCCATACCCATCCGTGTCCGTCTTTGCGTTCAAGATGATAGCATCATCAACTCGTGGCTTACATAGTACGCAACGGCCCGACTTCAAACGCGCTCCGTATGTTGAGTCATGAATCAGTACAGGTTCGTATACACATGCCTACGGCATGCTCATCTTGCTTTATCCACGTACATAAAGGCTTGGCAACTGCGGGCGACACGATGCTGGGACAAAAGCAAGGAGGAATGCCTCAGCTGATGGAGCTGTCCCCTATCCTGAACTCCACCCGCCTTCACTGTTGACCATCGTCGGCTGCGGATCTCTGCCGGGAAGTTTCGTGCCTATCTGAACCAGAGTTCCGGCAAGGAACTTCACGATACAACTGGTCGTGGACGCACAGTTACGTAGTACTCGTTCCACCCTAAACTGGCCGGCATCGAGCTAGTCTACACCTATGCGAATACGCTGGGTGCTAGCACAATTCCTAACCTCACAGCGGCAGTTGGTATTACACATCCGCTGGTGCTCCGATCAAGACCCGCTCCTCCTTTTTTTCGCGCTGAGCTGCATAGGTAGCTATTCAATCACAGCTTCTTCAGCGTAACCCCCGATGACAACACTGCGCTAACCTCCCGTTCATCTCTGAGAACGACGCCAATAGCTTTCGCTTTCCGCATCGCCCGCGGCATCCAAGCACGTACTACGGCAAGTTGTCCGCCTTCGTGAAGAATCGAACACCCCTATCAACCACCTCAGGCTCATGAGAATGCTGAAGCCGTTTTCGCAACACGTCAAGGTCATGAGCATTTCTTCTCCAACCTCGTCGGCGAAAGGAGTGGGCACGTGATCACTTGCTCTACGTCAGGACCCAAACCCCACTCCTCCCACGTGGGAGCCACAACTGCGCAATGGGACAAGCCCCAATGTTCGCGCCTTTCGGGAGCAGTCAAACTGGTATCCGACCCGACTGCACTGGACGGAAGAGCGGAACGAGCCGGGTTAGTGAGGCGCCAAGTATTCGGAACACTGGCCCTCCTCCTCCTCTCGGACTCCTTTCCATCTCTCAGCCTTGGTGCATTTTCAGGTTCACAGGCTACAACTTGGCGCATGGGTGTGCAGATCCGCAGCATGTGTACTACTGACTTCTTTCTTGTTTCTGCATTGAACCCTACATAGCACATGCTGTGCTTACTGAGCCAAGAGGGAGGCTACTGTCGTATGCGTATCACGGGACAGGGTGCCGTGAAATTGCGAGCACAAGCAGGCTACCCGCCAATAACCGATTTTGTCGAGTCACGTCGTCCCCCGGCAATACGGTGGCCATGTAATATATGCCCATGAAAAAGGCACGGTAAAATCTAGTCACTTCATTGTTAGCGAAGGTAACGACAGTGTTTCATGACATGTCGGTCAGGGAGTTGTTCACCCATGTCGAAAGCCTGGATCGCGTATTACGATTGCCACCAATGGAACCCTCGTCGGCACTTGAGGCTCCGCCAACGGTTCACCCGCACATTCTTGACCTTTAGGACTGTTGCGTCTGGTCCGTTCCCGAACAAGGCACACCCATAAGTGCTTGGGCGACACACCCAACCTGGCAAATCATAACATCCATCACAATTGGATTCTCTACCTTCTGGGCCAAAACTATCAATGTTCTCAGTGTGAGGATAGGGTTCCCCAAGTGCAAAATGATCGTTGCAGGGGTCGAACCTGCGACCTTCTGCGGTGTCACAAATCTTGTAGGAAATGTAAAGCAGACGCTCTAACCACTGAGCTAAACGACCAATGAGACTATGAGAATGTTGCCTTTGGCAGGCTTATAACAAGGACACCTCAATCCATCGAAATACCACCTACCCTACACTGCGGGCTGCCTACAAGGAGTTCAACACGGTGCTACCCAATTCATCTTCAAGTTGTATTTCTCATCAGCTATATTGGAACCAACCGTGGTATTCAGGATCTTATAGGCGGCATGAGCTAATGTGTTAGCACAGCCTTGACGCGTCAGCTCGCTTTAGATACTGTTCTCGTAGTACGACCCTGCGGGCCTGTCTTTCCATAGCAGATTTCAACAGGTTGTGCGATTAACATATTACATAGTTACCTGGACAGTTTGACCATCATTATGTTTGCCTGTCGGCTTGACCTCTTCCACCAACCATCCGGAAGAATGGGTCCGACCACCTCTAGTCCTTCAGGCCAGGCACAGAAAAGGGATAGCGACTCTCTATCTAACACCCGCGGCACTGTTCTTGGTCTTTATGCAACATCAGAGATGTATGGGTTCGCCCCTGATGCGCAGGAGGCTTGGTACTCTTGGTCTCGGAGCTGCACCGAATACCCTGGCATCGGCGGGATTCAGCCAATGCACAATATCATGGTAGGACTTCAGGAAATGGTGCGAACCGTGGAGAGAGCACGGCTTGGTGGCTAACCAAATATGCGAAACAAACCCAGAGGTGATTACTTTCTGTTTTTCCAACTCAACATGATAACTGTCAATCGTGAGGTAGATTACAACATCGCTCACGGCCCGGTTAGCTCAATCGGTAGAGCGTGAGACTCTTAATCTCAAGGTTGCGGGTTCGACCCCCGCATCGGGCTCAATTCCTGATGTTGCCTTGAAGGGCAAAACCATCATTTTTGCTCGTTGCTTATGTGTAACCCAGGCCCTCATGATGCCACGAGAGTATACTACACTGCCTGACACGAGGTCAACGGACAGGACATCCACTAACAAAATGGTAAAGATAGTCTCAGCCTGAGCCTTGTCGTTTTCTGTGGTAAAAGTTTATGTTTGGGGTTTCTTCCTTGCTGCACGGCTGCTTGCTGAGGCACCTGTACATCAACACTCACATGCTACTTGGGACCATAACCGAGCTCACTTCTCCAACTCCCGAATTCTCTGCTCCTTCTCCTTTAATTCCTTCTCTTCCTGATCGACAATATCCACTATGAACGCGCCACCAAGCAAGATTGCCGGTTCCTTGATGTTGTGATGCTCGTAACTGCCGTCAGTTAGTCTCACATCTCCGTTGTCACCCGTCATGAGTAGTATAGGGGTTGATAATTTACCTCAACGTGCCCACACCACCAGCTTCAAGCAGGAAAGTAGGGCCATCCTGCAAGGACTGGCCTACCCATCGCTGGGCAAACGCACGGAGGATGTGTCCGTGAGCAACAATCAGCACATCACCAGGTTCCTCGGCAGCTTCCTCCTTCGACCTTCCAAACGCAGGAGCTTGCCACTTCGCTCTGATTTCGGCGATGAGCTTGTCTAGACGTTTGGTTATGTCTTCTGGGGATCTGCAGAGTCGTCAGGCATGGTCCATACATAGGAATGGGGCATTGACAGAGGTATGGGTCGAACACTTACTCTCCGCCAGGGCAACCATCCCTCCAGATATCCCAGTTCTCATTGAGGCCCTGCTTCTTCCGCAGCTCCCGGATTTGAGGGGAGGTGATTCCCTCGTAATCACCGTAGTCCCACTCGCGGATGGCCTCGGTCACCTCAATGCCGGCGGAGCATGGCGGTAACGGTGACTGGGGTGGCGTGTCTTTATCGCCATGACGATCCCAGGGAAGGGACTCGTTTGGATTACGAAGGCCAAGGAGCTCAAAGGTCCGCTGCGCACGCTTCCGGGGAGACACATAGCTGTGAGGTGTCAGTACACCACTGTGTGCATTCGTGCTTTTTGAGTATCAAGTGAGGTATGACGGTACATACATGTGCGATAACTTCTTTGGCACAATCAGACGGTCGTTGCCCACCAGTGCCCTACCCGTAGCCTTGATTCGCTTCTCACCATTAGCAGTCAGGGGTATATCCGTCACACCCGTATGTCTGCCATTGAGCGACCACTCCGTCTCGCCATGACGGATGATGAAAACCCTTGGAGTTCCCATGGTTATAGAGTAACCTTTTTCAAAGTGAAACGATGCACTGCCGTGATGTAGGGTGGAGTGCCTAGGAGAGCGTAGCTGCGACTAGTCTTTCGTCAACCGTCCCGTTGCTACTGCACCTCCAGTCGTCCAATGTCTGAGACTCGGCAACCCTTTCCTCAGATCCCGCAGTTGAAACGATCGCTGGTTCCCGATATGGCAATGCAGGCTTGACTGAAACGTGAAAGCAAGGGGTTCCGACGGATATCAAAGTCGTAAAAATAGGTGGCCAGATCGGGGGTTGTATACCTAACAAGAGAATGACAAGAGCAGTACAACCACCTGAGAGCGCCAAGTTAGGACATCTTCCCAGTATTCTTTCTATACACTTATATATTTACCTATGCTGCTAGTCAGCTACTAGCACAGTCGCTGTCAGTCATTGACAGGCTGTCGTCATCGTTCCAGGAACATGGCAGAGGCCCCTCTTAACGCCCCTCTCAGCGGCTTACTAAGGGTGCTTAGAACCGCTGCTCCCGTAGCAGTGGATCTTGCTGATCTTGGCATGGAGCTTGAAGAGTTGCAGCTTGGTAGGTTAATCCAGTCAATATCAGGACCTACTAGAAGGGTGGTGGAACAATCAAATGGTTTCCAGCAACAAGAACAAAACCGACACCCGCCACAGCATTCGCTCAACGCCTCGACGGCCAGTACGGACGATCTAGAAAGTCGTCGCAGCCGAACTTCTAACAGCCGCCCCCCGAGAACACGGTCCGCGCAAACCCGATCCACGTCCTACGTCCGTCGCAGAGCGGAATCCCTTGTCGTCTGGCGTGACTACTGGCCCTGAGCCACCGATACAAGTCCACCATCACAACTTCCATTGCATCGCCATCATGGCGGTAGGCAAAGCCCGCCCAATCCCTCACCACCTCCGCGGCCCTCTCCCTCCACGACCACCGCCATCCTCCTCCCCCACCCCTTCCTCATGGCCGAAATACAAACGCATGGTCTGGACCGTCGCCTTTGCCGCCGTCACCATAGTAGGCACAATATACGGCGCGGGTTTGAAGACGCGGGTAGAGTACAAGCAGGAAAAGGAGAAATTCGTTGAAGCCCCCGTGGAAGAACGAGTAGCGGCGCTGGAACAACGACGAGCTCAGCTTGTGATGCATCGAGGGCAGGTGGAGAGGAAGCTCGTGGAACTGAGGAGGAAGATGGTTGACGAGCCGCAAGGGAGGGATGTTGGGGAAGCAAGCGGCGGAAAGTGAAATTGGGGGAGTCTGGACAAAGGAATGATGGAAGATATTACCCTATGCGTGAGAAAGCTGCGTGCCATGGTGGATGGTGACTGAGGAGGCCAGAGGATGTCAGGCCGCGTAAATCATCCCGACGCCTCGTGTTCGAGTTGTCTGCTAAGGCACAGACTAGAAGAACGTGAGCCTCGCACTTTGGGCTACCAGGGTAGGCGAATTATGGCAACTCCGGAAAGGCGTATGCGAGACACGGTGACGTTGGAAAGGTCCATGGAACGGCGTGCGGTTGTCAGGGTAGGCTCTGTCATAAAGTCGAGTCATTGCTCACATGGGACACGAAGTGAGGTCCAGAAAGTCTCGACCGAGGTCAGCTCGCCGACAGTTTGGTTCACTGATCTGAACAATGAGGGGAGGCATCAGTTTCGACCACAGCAATTACCCATGATTGAACGAGGTGAGCGGCCGTGTTCATGTCCAGTCGCGTCACCTCCAATCAAAGATGGCAGCTTGTGGTTGACAGCTTATAGCCTGCAATAATTACCTAGGTAAACATGTTACTTTGAGTCTGGCCGCTATCCTGAGCTGCCTAAAGGAGCCTTGGAATTTATGGAGGCTAGTATAAGTCCTAAAGCTTTCTTCGATTAGGATGGCGGATCCAGATTAATCAAAGTCCTGATGGCGTCTACGAGAGTTACCATAACGTCTCATACCGCATAAACCTATCTGCCCATTCCATCACAACGCCTGATGGCACAACTAAGATGTAAAGCAAGTACTAGCAACGATGTAGTGTACGTTGGTATTGTCTCATGGATAGAAGTGCAGTGATCCCAGTCTCAAAAGGGCAAAGCTTCTAAGCAATAATTGCACCACAAAAAGCAGAACTCAACGCCTCAGCCTGCCAGCAGCCCTCCGCTCACCTAGTACCGGAACACTTGCCCCTCCTTCTTCGGCGTAGCGTTGTAGCGGTCCATATCATCGTCATCATCGTACAGGCCGGCCTCAAGCTCATCATAGCGACCGGATGGCACCCTGGGCGCGGACGAGGAACCACTGGGTGTCTCCGGCGCCGCAACAGCACCGTGCATCTGCACTTTACCAAGGGCGCTCTCTTGGCGTCCAAGATAGCTGGGCGTTGGAGCGAACCCGGGGTGAAAGGGCCCGGCGGCCAGTCTGGGGGGTTGATCGGATGAAGCCTGTCGACTAGAAGATGCACTGGCGCCGGCGCTGTTGTGACCGTAAGACGGCCGTTCTGGCTCAGGGTCGCGGAAGGGGTCAGATTCGTGACCGTGGCTCATGTCCTCATTGTGGTACCGGTTTTCTATGGTGAGCTTGGAGTTGCTCGAAGGAGCGTCTGCGGACGAGGATGAGGATGCGGCTGCAGGTGCACGACCTTTGCCTTTGGGAGACGGAGGGGTGACAGACGACGCTGGGGTGTTTCTCCGTGATATCTCTGATACAGCCGAGACCGGCTCCGGGCCCCGGCTAGCAGGACTCTGGCCCTGGTTGCCGTTCTGCTCGTCCAGCTGTTTCCTGGCGGAAAGCAAGGCCCGGTGATGTTGGCTGAGTGCCTGTTGTAGCTGATCGTTCGTGTCAATCATGCTCGCCATCGTCTCGTGGTCCGGCGGGGGATTGTCGATAGCCATGTAACCCTGAATACTGCGCGCGGCACTCTGACAGCGGTCGGCAAACTCTCTGATCAGCTCATTGGTGAGCGCCTCTGCAGGAGGGGTGGATATGACGACCTGGACCAGTAGCTTGGCAGACGTCCGGGCCTCCTCTAAGCGGTTGGCAAGCTCGACTGGATTCGGCAACTGATTGCGATAGTGATGGCCCCTTGAAAAGTAGTTCTGTGACTCTGGATGGGACGGAGGCGCAGGAAAGCCGGGTCCACCCATGGACGGTGGTGGTGGTGGTCGACCCTGTTTCCAGGCCCGTCAGTATCTCACTGTGGATGGTGGGTCCGCAAGGCTACCTACCCCGTATGTCTTGTAGGCCTTCTCCTTTTCTTTCAACCACATCGTAACCAAGGGCGCTAGATTCTCGTCGACAGAGTTCTGGCGCTGCTGATTCTGGATGGTGACCTCGAAGGCATCCAGCGTGTCCATCAGCAACTGGCGCACACTTGGATCACGCCCACCGCGCAACAACGTCTTCGTCGCGTCCACAAACTTCTGGTTGATGTTTCGCGTGAAGCTCGGGCCTGGGTTATCCACCAATATCCGGAGCAGCATGATGGCATTGTACTGGAGATACGGATGCGACCATTCATCTTGGTACAGGAACTTCCGTATCACGCGGGCGCATTCGGCCGCGGCGGCGGGAGACGACTCGGCGGCATCAACAATGGAGGGGAGGTAGGCGACTTCGTCGTCCTTATAAGAATGCCCTAGGATTAGCCGGAGACTCTTGGCTCTAGTTTCGCAGGAACAAGCAGGCGAAGGCGTGATGAGAGCGTTTGGCGACCCATGAGACGGGAAATAGGGCATACCAAAGCTAGCAAGGAATAATGATTGAAAGAAAGAGCATAGCCAGCTGTGTCTTACATTCGCATTGTGCCCTGGAGCATTGCTTCGATTGCCGGCCTTGCAAAATGCTTTCTGCCGTGATGCGACACCCTGTCAGCACTGCCGCACAAGAGTGACCATTGAGATAACTTAGTCTCATGAGTTGATCGCGGTTTGCCAGACGAGGCCGGCCTCTTGGGGAGCCTTACCACACAGCGAGCGGCAGTCGCCTCCGGGCTCTCTCCAGGAGCTGCCGTGGCATTGATGGGCGGTCCGGAGTCATCTTGAGCGTCTCCTGTAGTTCAAAGTTAGTAAAGCGATCACCGGTGTAAACATAAAGGTACGGAACTTGTGGTGGGCCTTACGAACGGTCGACTTCCTCTTCATGCCGCCGAGCACTTTATGCATGCTGAACCCTTTCATTGTCTTCATAACCAGAGCTGAAGCGTCGTTGACTGCAGTGAGGTTGAAACAATGATTGCGTTACAGGGGCTCAGGTTGTTGATTCAATGTCTCACCGTGTATCGCTGTGTGTTTGTGATCCTTCTAATCTTAAGGGTCCAAAGGCTAAACAGCAACACAAAAATGGGGACCCTTGAGCGGCGCCGACTGCGGGTTAGACCTTCAAGTGCTGAAGTGATTGGGTCAGAAGGTCTGGGGTTCTAGCGGCGCCTCCAAATCAACAAAGTTAAACGGACCGTTGGTGCTAACCCCGGTTGAGACAAGGCAACAGCGGTCCTTATCATACATGTACTGTATGTACAACAGGCACGCCACCTTTACTACCTTACATAGTACGTACCAGGTATGCTAGGTGTACAATTGGAGCCTATTGCAGGCGTCATTTAGTCCTTCCTTCTATCAGTTCGTGTTTATCTTATCCATGGTGCTTGCCGGTAGACATTTAGGCCATTAGACTCGAAGGCCATCATGTGAAGAGAATGAATTGAACCTGTCCACGACTCCAGAGTGAATTCATCACGTCTACATTAGGAGCAATCGTTCACCACACTACTGATATAACTACTGCATGGACTTCAGTAGGTGGTTTCATATGGTTACCTACCTGAGTATTATCTCCTCATAAAAGCTTACACCGTCTTTCATTCCTCGTCAGATTCGTCATGCGGGATATCCTCGACGATGAGATTGCCCCCTCTGCCCACTTTTGCAGCAATGGTGACCGCATCGTCGGGGTATAGTGTCTCCCGGGGTATGATGGTTGCAATGCGGAACTCGTACTTGTGAGTGTAATCCGAGGGCTGTGCCACCTTCTCAGCGTCGTCCCCCAAGGAAGCAGTGTCCTTGATCAGTGGGTAACACTCGACAAACGCATAAAGCTCCTCCAACGTCGTCTCCTTGCTGAACCTGCGGACCACTCGTCCTCCTCCGAAGTCGTCGGGCATGTTGAGAGCCAGCCGGACAGCGTCCTTGACCCCAGCATCGGGCTCCGGCGAAACTGTCCTGGCTCTCCACCTTCGCCACTGCTGTTTGTTCTTCTGTAGTCGCTCTGCAGCCTCTGCCTCTTCACGGGCCCGTCTCTCCTCTGCTGCTGCTGCCTCCTCGGCTTCTCTGCGCTGCCGGGCACGTTCCCGGTCCGTAGCCAAAGATCGTTCATAAGCAGCATCCTGCTCTGCACGGAGGTTCCGCGCGTAGTCATTGGCTACACGCTCTGCTCGGACACCTTCCAGGTCGGACTTGTACTTGTCCATGGCCGAGGTAAGACTGGACAAATATCTCGCCGGTGGTAGTGGACCTAGGACGCGCTTGATGATCCCCATGCGCGTACTTCCTTCTTTGGGCGTGAGACAGGCCAGCACGGTGCAGGGAAACTTGGTACAGTTGTACTCCAGAGACACCTGATATGCTTCGGAATCCATGACATTGCCTCCCCAGAGTATGATGTTGTTCGCTGGATCGTTGATGAAATCCACCACTTCTTGCGAAAGCAACGTACCTCTAATGAAGGACTCGGTGTCGTCGTGCTCAGGCGACATGAGAATCATGAGCAGGAATTTGACGTCCTTCTTGGCCGTATCAAGTGCTTGCGCATGTCCACCATCAAACCAAGGTAGTCCATTCTCACCATACTCCTCGTCGAACTCTCGCTTGAACCGCGCTGCCGTATCCTTCGGCATCAACATCCGCCGACCGTTTGTGTTCTTCCAGCCACGACCCATGGAACTGGTAATAGCTCCGCCTTGTCCAAAGTGACCAGGAAGGAATGATAGCATATAGGAGACGGCGCGATACAGGAAGCTCAGCAAACTGAAGCCCGCCCGAAAAGGTGTGAGGAGGAAAGAGAGGAGAAAAGGAGGTCGGTATGTGGGCGAGGTCGGCTGAGGTACCACTCGAGGGGCAACGGGGGTACGTTGTGGTCTCGATGCTGTCGTGTCATGGCGCTGCGGCGTCCGTTCAAAGACGGCTGCCAGAGGATCATCGTTTAGTAAGGTGTCGAATCTAGGCCCAGAGCCGACGGGGGGTGCATTGGACTGGCCTGATATGGCTTCGGCGACCGGGTCTTGACCTTCACCGTCAAAGAACTTGGTGATTGCTATCTGAAGCGGGAGCGTTAGCGTCCACACATAATCCACCATGGCGGGTTCAACCTACTTGTACGTTCCACTGTGACCTCTGGAGCACACTTATCGCTCCCTGTACGTCCTGCCCTGTCACATCCGTGTATTGCTGCAGTGCTTCTTGTTGTGTTGGCGTTAAATGGCCAAGATCAACTTCGCCCGCCGCTTCGCCCGCCATCTCGTATAATCCGTTGCAGATGTTACCGGAACAACGCAATATGATCTTGGACAGGCCGCACGAGTAACTTTGAGGTATGTGGGAAATTTGGGCAGCAACTGCGGTCCAGTTTGTCTGGCGTCGCTATAGTGTAATTACGTCGTGCTCTGTACAGTCAAGGCACTTGACGGGACCCAGTGACGGTGAGAACGATAGAGTTTCTCAGGTGCTGCGTCCGAATTGAGGAACATCAACTAAAACGGACAGGCGATATGCAGTGGTAGCTGAACAATTTGTCTTCGTATGGCTTACGATCAGTCGACAGCACGCCAGTATATGGGTTGATCGCCCGTTCCTGAAGTGGAACTTCGCCGGACCGGACACGGTGTGCGAAGTAGGTGACCTTGGGTTCTGTCAGCTCTAGCTATCGGAAGTAAGGTACCATGGATAGATGCATACGCCTGCCGGCCCCAAGCTTACTTCGTAGATAGTACATAGGTACCTTATTGCTACTAGGTGGAGGTACCGATGTGCAAGGGTACGTATCTGGCAGTACGTCACTGTATGCAGTAATCGGGGATCTCCCCACCCTTCAGCAGCACACATCTTTGCAGATGGTCTGGTCCGAGCGCCTTGGACTCATGGTAGCCGCATTGGGGAACTTTAGAGATCCAGCGCGCTTGACCTTTGCGAACCTCTTACTCCATCTTGAAGCCGGCTCAGTCCCAAGGAGCTGGTCTTTCTTTTCTGTCTCCAGTAAATATCAGATGGAAGGGATCTTGTTGTGACATTACCGCTTCATCGGCCTCCTGTGGTGCAATTGTTGTCCCGGCGCAACAAGGCAATTCCCATCAGCGTGACGCGACTACTTGGCAACTCTGCGCTTCTCCTGGTGGCTCTCCTTCTTCCATTGGTCTTCCTGTACTGCATTGGCCCAATCTTGGACCATGGGAGGAAGTAGGAGTCCAGAAGAAAGCATTCTCTTATTGACACCTGCCTGTCTTCAAGCTTCGATACCACTCTTTGTAGGTCACCAGCTGTCTTTCAGTGTCTTGGTCCCATTTGCTTGCTCACCATCTTTGGGCTTTCATGCCCATCCTCATCATCCAGTGCCTCCATCTTCGCCTCTGGCCAGAATTGCGACTGACTGTTAGTTTAGTAAGCGTTGCGAAGTCCTGCGTATTGTGTCTGGCGCCTTCGAACCCGCCAATTACCGGTAACGAACTTCTCATGGGCCTTGAGACCAAGGATATATACATACAATGGCCACTCAGTTCTCCCCAAACGACATGAGGCGTGGTCAAGTCAGCCAGAGCGGGTCACCACGTCCCAAGAACCGTGAGTTCATCCCTACCCGAATACAATCTCAGGAGAAAGGAGAGAGTGCAGGAGGGGATTATGTTGCAAAGTGCTCATACAAGTGCATGAAGCTTATGCTGCGTCGAAAGATACAATATGCAGGAACATCCTCATATATGGCCATTGTCGGTATAAGGACCAGGGCTGTGCCTTCAACCATGACACAAATCAGAACAAAGGCAGCCCCATTCAGGAACATCAACAGTAAGTGATGCTCATCCTTATCCTTCGTTTATGCACTACATGGTACACCAACCTGGACTGGACCGCCTTACCCTGGATTATATGGACCACGCTTCATGGACCCCTGGCTTCGGATCTGGACTGGCATTCTCAAACTCGCACACCCTATGCACTCTTGTCGGTCGAGCAAGCGGCTAGAGAATGGCGCCGGACAAATTGCAGGAGAATCGCGTATCAGAGCACTTTCTATTGTTGGCCATCGCCATCCGGAACAGTAGACTGTCATGGTGGGCAGAGTCAACCCTCACTAAGACGAAGCTGATATCAGCTTGGGGGGTAAAAGCTATGCAAGGGGTGAACAAATGAGTCGACCTTGACAGACCGCTCAACTTCACCATACCTCCGTTCTCTTTACTACTCATGCTACCCTTGCTTCAGGCCGTGGGGGAACCTTCGCGGCCTCGATATGCTGGTGGATCATGTTTCAAATATGGGCCTTTCGGCACGATCTGGGTGCAGCACACACCTACTTATTGTTGCCTTGGTGACGTGGTCACACGCTCTCTGCTGGCTCCTTCCTCGTGTTCCTGGGAGCTCAATGATTATCAGTCTGAGTCGTGATGATCTCATATTGCACCTTTCCGGCTGAGGCAATTCGCTCGACGAAACGGACCATGGACTGCGACAAACTGGGGCCAGCCACCGACTGCACCTCTTATTTGATCACAAAACCACCGTCAGCCCGACCGTTCCCCATACGTGCTTACGTCGGCCGTTCCACAGCCAATATTGGACAACATGTCGAGTGTGGAGGGAGGCGAGTCGGTTGTTGCCGCAGAAGCAGAGGACACTTCGCCCTGTGTCAAGGCCAGGCCCAGTACCGACTCTCTTTCCTCATACATGACTTGTGATGAAGGCAATATCGCGCCGCCAGGCTGCAAGAATGGCACTGCACACCGACAAGATGTCGATGACACAACGACGGACGGCTCGTATGTCAGTTGCATGAGTGGTGTCACAGAAGCTCAAGAAGTCCCCAGTTTGTCAATTGCCGCCGCCATTGGACAACAACCTCAAGCTACTTTCTTGCTATTATCGCCAACCAGGCAAGAAGAACCCACATTCGGGGGGGACACTGAACCGCACGATGCCGGCTAGCAGACGGGATCGGAACGTGCCCAGGATGCCCCTTCGATTCAACAGCGTCCATGTCCTGAACCCGTGCGTTGGGACAGCCCATGGACTATGTGTGGTTGTGGTCGCAGTTGCGGTCAGGCCTCCTGCGTTGACCTCCATTGTCCCGGCCATCAGACTTCGTTTCGTACATGTGACTCGGAGATAGAGCCAACCGTGGTTCGGGATGTTTGTCGGGCGGCACCTGTTGCCTCAGCTGGCTTAGCACCGTCAACTATATTATCGGATAACCTATCCCTTGCGAATGTGCTGTCTGAGGCAGCTTCACCATGTCGCAGATCACATGGAGATTCGCAGGTAGATTTCAAGCCAAAGCTGAAGCAAAAGCCGGAGCTGGTGCCGGCCGAAATGAGCCAAAGGGAGACCCAGGAAACGCCGAGGACCTCCACGCGCCTCAATCCAGCTGCAGAGCCTTGGTTACCCCAGGAGAGCCGGAATGTGGATGTGATACTTGCTCGTGGTTCTGGTTTCTTTCCCCTTGTCGCACCCATTGCTGCTCCTGCTCCTGCCCATGTCTCAACTGCGGAGTTATGGGGGGATACAATCCGAAAGCTCATCACTTCCAAGAGGCGGCGAGCTCTACAAGGGGCACGTGATGCACAAGCCAAGATGTTCGAGGACACCCACGTCTACTATCAAACCAGCAAACCTGGCATCGGACCAGGACCCCACCTCGGCGACTATCCACTGAAGTCTGCGACGCTTTCTAACGAAATGATGTCTAGGTCGGGCAAAAAGGCCTTGAACGTGGAATCACCCTCCTTCACACCAATAACCCTCCAGCAAGCGGCCAAGAAATCCACCTTTTCCTCCCAGGCAGCCAGCGCTGCTCCGTTTACACCCCGAGGACCCAGTGCGAACAGTGAGTAAAACCCCCTTGAAGCACCAAGATATGTATGGGTGGACCGTTGACCGTACATGTACAGCTACTCCCAACCCACCGCAGGCAGCCGATGCGCCAGTCTTCAACCCCAGCAACATCCGCGAGTTCCAGCCCCAGACCTTCGACATCAGCAATGCCGGATCTCCCAACAACCAATCAGCGGCCAACGACAGCACATACTCCATCGAGAACTTTGGCATGGCGCCTATTGCCCAGGCGCTTCCTCCCCCTGTTCCCTTCAATCCGTATGCCACCAGTGAACACAGCGCCATCTCGAGCCATGGCGCAGCTTATTACCAACCTCAGTTCGCCACCCCTCTGGCTCCGCCGCAGTATCATCTTTATGCACCCATCGGGCCCTATCGAGAGGACTTGCTGCCCTACCAGCGTGTGACCCACGACTTCTTCATCTCGGAACGCCTTCGCGATGAGCTCCAGAAGAAATCCCACGCAACCCTCCAGACGATGCCCAATTCCCCTCTACCTCAACTGGAGAAGTACCACTCTTTGTTTCCACTCGACACAAGCAACCGAAAGAACACAGCCATCTTCGGCTATCCCAGCTGGGTTTTCAAGGCCGTTTCCAGCAAGGATGGCAAATACTACTGTCTGCGCAGGCTGGAAGGCTACCGCCTGACCAACGAGAAGGCTATCCACGCTGCTCGCGAGTGGAAAAAGGTTATCAATGCCAATGTGGTGACATTCCACGAGGCCTTCACCACCCGAGTCTTTCAGGACAGTTCCCTCATATTCTGCCATGACTATCACCCGCTTGCGCAGACCCTTTATGAACACCACTTCGCCACCCCTCAGCCTCATCCGCGTGGTCGAGGATTGGGACCTGTCGCCATACCGGAAAACGTTTTGTGGAGCTACATCAGCCAGTTGTCGAACGCTCTCCGGGCCATCCATCATGCGAAACTGGCAGCCCGGTGCCTGGACATGACCAAGATTATCATCACGGACAAGAACCGTATCCGACTGGCGGCAACCGCCATCCTCGACGTTGTCCAGTTTGAAGCCACCCAACCACGTCCTGTGGCAGACCTCCAGCAGGAAGATCTCGTCCAGTTCGGCAAGTTGATGCTGGCTCTGGCCAGCTCGACGCCACAAGCGGACCACGTGAACAACAACATTCAACGCTACATGGACTCGTTACCGATGAAATACTCGGCGAGTCTGGCCGAAGCGATATCCTGGCTCATCTCTCCACCTGCGCCAGGCGACAAGACCAAGCATATCGACACCTTTATCTCCAACATCGCTATGCATGTCATGAACTCTGCTGACCAAGCCCTTCGTGCCAGCGACAGCTTGACCTCGGAGCTCACTCGAGAGCTTGAAAACGGTCGGTTAGTGCGGCTGCTGTGCAAGCTGAACACGATCACCGAGCGAGGCGAGTATGCAGGCGAAGTGGCATGGTCCGAGAATGGGGAGCGTTATCCCTTGAAGCTTTTCCGTGATTACGTGTTTCATCAAGTCGACGACCAAGGCCGTCCGGTCCTTGACTTGGGCCACATGATCCGCTGCCTAAACAAGCTGGATGCGGCTGCTGAGGACCGAATCACCCTTGTGACACGGGATGAACAATCCGTGTTCGTCGTTAGCTATAAAGACCTCAAACTTCTTCTGGACCGATCATTCAATGAGCTCCTGAAGCGCACCAAGCAGGCACAGAACAGCCCTGGCACGGTCCTGGTACCGGGAATCTAGGAGAACACCGGTTATCGCCGTGGCAATGTTGACTTATCACTTCGTGGCGGTGAGGGTGACAAGGCCCTGGAGGAAACCCGTAATGAACCAGAACGGCAGAAAGAGCGGTCCCGTACCTCGGAGCAGTAGGTTGAGACTCATGGTCGGGTCACCGCTTGGTTAAACGGGGTGTCGGGGGCTCCTGAAGTGCTGGGTCTTTCACCCACAACATGCTGGCAAATGGCCAAGTTCAGCGTCAGAAGAGGAGTATAAGAAGCATATTCGCCTAGGAGAAAGTTTAGCAGCCGGGACGGACCGGAGGCAGACGCCGACAGACACTAAAGAACGACCATAAGATATGAACTCATGCTATCTTACCTCATTGTCACATTGGAGCTCGCTGGCTACCAAGCGAAAACTCGATGCTGCACAAGGAGGGTTGAGCGAGTTGAAAGCATTTCAACGTTCTGGGTGTGAGGAGTCTTGGAGGGCAAAGCCGCATTTTCGATATGGTCCCCATTAGTACGTGGGCCAGTGGGCACGATGGAGGTTATACTGGAAGCCCGACGTTTTGCGTTTCAGTTGCGTTAGGCATGTGGTAGATCCAAAGACATCGGTTATAGCCAGATGGGTGACAGCGACAGATAGAGCAAGACAATACCTTTAACATCATGACAAGCAATTGAAAGTTGACTTGAGAGCTAGTCATGGACCGTTTTCTGAATGTGCTTTGTAGATCATGGTAATAGAAGCTGTTGCGTATACACATGTACATGGAATGGCCGGACTTTTTAGTCCCTCTCTCTTCCTAGGGAATATAGGTATCAGCTTGAGTAGAGACAGAGCCAAATGTCCCGAGTGCTTACAATCCTTCTATTCCTACCCAATGTCCGAGCTTGTAGCAAGCAAGACCCTTGAAGGATCCTATTTCATCAAAGTCTTGCTTGCCGTTGGCTATCGAGGCTGTTTTCGCAAGCTGGAGGGTTCGAACTCTGCTTTGTGTCGAAAGCGAGATGAAAATGGGGTATATGTCCCTTGGTGATATGCCACCACGATGCAACGGAGAAGGGGAAAACCCGAGATGCTGAGGATAGGAGCTTCATTCCCAATTTTGTGGCAGGAGAGGCTCGTCAGAGACAACTCCTTGAGAGACAACAGCTGCCCGCACTACCACTACTGTGTAATCCTACAATATCCCTCCTGCCCAACGCTCTCCCAGACAGACATGCAGGCCATACAGCTGCTGTCCAGTCCACCTTTGTCGCTGTTTGGCTTTTCCCAAGAACACACCCTTAGTGCCTCTATATGATAGTAAATGTGAATGAACCATGACTCCTCTTCCTTCGCCATGCAGTGTGACAACGCATACTTAAAATAAACAGCCGATCCCTTCTATGCCAAGCAGCCGTCCCTATGATACAATGCAACGGAACAAGAAACAGACGCCCATCAGAGTAAGTGGGGTGGAGTTAGTACATATTACAAGCCGGCCGAGTGCTTAAGGCGGCCGGTAGTGACACATAGCTGGAAGGCGGAAAGCGGTCCGTGATGGCTTATGGTCAATCCTCTGGTCGGAAGCGGCTCCCTTCGCTGTATCCTCATACCCAGATCAGTTCAACAAGCGCAGGATACCCTCGTACATGCCAAACATGATGGCCGCACTAGGTACCGTTCGCATCAGGTGAGGCGTCATGCCTCCATAGAGGCCAACCATACCCTCCTCCCTGGCCACCAGTTTCAAACACTGAAATAGGCCGGTGTACTTGGGGGGTTGGCCCGGCTCCGGAGCCTGTCGAAGACGGGTCCTCGCCACCTCATGCGGGTACGTCAAGAGCGCGGCAACCAGCTTCGCCGATCCGGCCGAGAGGAAGTTGCCTGTCCAGTCCACAACTGTGTCAATCGTTGTCTTTTCCCGTCCGCTCAGTAAGATTCGTCGTTCTCGTTCTGCGAGCGCCTTCTTCGCCTGTTCGTACAAAACCCACTGGAGACTGGACTCTGTCACACCCAGGTAACTGGCGCTCATGCCCTTGTATAGACTTCGAAACCCTTCGTTGCGGATCACTTGACGGATGCAGTCAAGACTGTTCCTGTACTGTCGTGTGGCCGCCCCGCCGCTCTCTGCTGCTGCGCTCTTGTCCAACTGTAACCTTGTCTTGATCAGCCAGATGGGATTGGTGGCTGTGCTCGTCACAATGCCTGCCGTGGCTGCCGCGCTAAGGTGAACCCAGGCCGACTCTTGCCCGTTGTTGAAGTAGTGGGCTATGATGTTTTTGCCGTTTCCGTAAGTGAAGAAGTTGATGGAGCGGGCAGGCACGACGCCTACTAGGTTGGGCCCCAACCCACGAAAGAGGCCTCTGATGCCCTCGTTCTTGTGCACCAGTGCGAGTATCTGGCATGTCTCCTTCAGGTGGAACATGCCGGCTTGGAAGGGGTTCATCGGTTTGGCGGCCAGGCTCGCTCGGGATGCACGTAACTGTGCCTGGTAGAAGTCGGATTGGAGTCGGGTCTTGAGAACATCGAGTGGTGCTGTAAGTGCCGCCGCGGTCATACCGCCAATGCTATGAACTTCGAGTAAGCCGGAGGTCCCCTATAGAAGACGAGGCGCCCAACCGGGTGGCATATATCAGGAGTTGAGCTGCGTCACTTACCCTCCAGCGACAAAGTGCGACCACGATTTGGCGAATGGGTTGGTCTTGCCCTTCCGCATCTCCAAATGCAGCTCATCGGCCTCGCTCGTTCCAGGAACAAGGTCGCCTGTCTCCCGCGACTGGACTAAAGGTGGATCATGAGGTCCCGGCATGGCTGTGTTGTTGTGCCCCGAAGGCGACTTGGGTTGCGGAGGCGCCATCCTGAAGGCCATCCACACTTCCAGGGTTTGTCAATTACGATTCGATCGGCCGGGTATTGAATATGTTTCTCTTGTTCATGACAGTCCACGTAGGTACCCAGATGTTGTAGAAGATATTTCCAATGGTCTAAAAGGGCTGCAAGCGAGTGTGCTGTGTGTAGGTACGACTACTTGATCTCAGACAGTATTGGTATGCACGGGAAGACGGCGATGTCACGAAAAGCTCATGCAGTAGCAGGACGATAATGCACATGGGCAACTTTTTTTCTGGGGTATTACAGCTGCTGCCAAGCCAGACCTGGACTCGGCCGACAGTACGTACTGATGGACCGTGCGCTGAGGCTCTGCGGGTTAGCTGTACTTCACTCGGTCGTCGGGCCTCCCTTGCCTCATCCATGGCTTGGACATATCAAAATATCCATGGCACGACGCAGTTTACTAGTGAGACTTTGCTGTCATTATTATTAATTCCAACATGGGAACTTCGTAGAGTACATATTGTCCCGACCCGTAAACAAACTCCAACCCGATGCAAAGTAACAGCACGCCGCCAGACGCCCGTAACTGCCAACCCCTGTAGCCAGGCCCGACACCATTGAAATAGCCGTTGTGGTAATAATGTACATGAAATCCAAGAAAATGGGCTGGCCTCAAAGAAAGGAGGAACCATGCCCTCACAATTCAGCCCGGTTCTTCCAAATTAAACCCCCTGGTCACTCCCCTTTCACGCAGTTGAGGTTGCCTAAACATTACTATCGAAAGAACCAGGAATGGTAATGGAAAGTCGGTCCGGCTCCGGTCTGGCCGGGGTGGTAATTTGCAGCGGAGGTTTACGCTCTTGCACTTCAGAAAGGGCCATCTCCTCACCAACTTCAGTCAGGTATCCCGGGTTCTCTGCGGGTGTTGATTCTGACGTCTCCGCGATTTGTTCCGTCTTGAGTGAGAGCTCTACGCGGTCTCCCATTGGCGTCGCGAAGTCTTCCCGATCCGTGTCCGGAGCTGGAGTTTGTCCCTCGTCGTGCTCCCTAACCACAGACTCATTGGTCACAGCTTGTTCCTGGGTGGTAACCGTCTCCGGGTCAGCATCCGCAGGGTGTGCCGGTGTGACGGGCGTGGTCGGCGCCGTCGCCCGGTTCATCAAGTTGCCGGTCATGGTTGCCGGAACAACTCCTCCTCCGATACGACTCCAGAACATCTGCTCTCTTAATCTGACACTCTCCTCCCAAGCGGCCTTCTCAGAGTCTTCGTCTTCAGCATGCCAATGACCGTCCTTTATAATCCGTAAAAAGCTGATATAATCACATGTCGAGCGCAGTCGGCCAAGGCAGTACTTGCAGAGTGGGTACTGGCTTGCCGAGCCAGACTCACTCGTGCGAAAGCGATATGTTCGGAGATGTTCCTCATCTCTCCGCGGTTCCCCGCACAGCGAGCATGGGTCGAATTGTGGCTTCTGCTTGAATCGACTGACGAGAGTGCTGGACGGTATCGGCTCCACGACCAAGGAGCCGTCCGTGATGGCAGCCAGCACGTTTCGCCTGTTCAGCCATGATAGTCCTGGTGCAAGGTCCAGTCGAAGTGTGGGTTCGATGTCCTCGACTAGTGCGCGTTTGTAGAATTTTGTATCCTTCAAAGGAGGTAGGTTCATGATTGCCCCAGTTGATCCCAGGCTAACCGTCGAGGCCGGAGTGTTGGGCGTATGGGGGGCTGAAGGGCTGCCCGCGGTGGAAAGCGAGGAGGTCGACCCATTACTTGCAGCTACCACTGGTGCAGCTTGACCCAGTCCTATTCCTAAGGCTGCCAAGCTGGAATTATGAGGCTGAGAACCGGTGCCAGGCAGCCGACTGCCCGAAAACCTCTTGGCCGTCCGTATGAGATCCCTGAAGTCATTGAAGGAGGTTAGATCTGTCCGCAGTATCGGCTGCAAGAGGTGCGTGAAACTGGTAGGGTATGACGGCGACAAAGGCGTAGAATCGGCGGCAGTGGAAAATGGGCTGCCGGGTGTCAAGTTGCCATATTGGGCGTCCGGTCTGCTGAATTTGCTGAAGACGGGGGA
Organism: Coniochaeta pulveracea; assembly: GCA_003635345.1. Taxonomy (NCBI): domain Eukaryota; kingdom Fungi; phylum Ascomycota; class Sordariomycetes; order Coniochaetales; family Coniochaetaceae; genus Coniochaeta; species Coniochaeta pulveracea. The sequence continues at coordinate 36,598 of QVQW01000109.1, read as the reverse complement.
CGTCGGGCCGGACTGTGCTGTTTGGTCGTCCCGCTCCGTGTTCACGGCCTCCAGAACGTGCTTCAGCTCAGACAGCTGCTCGGACTGCGACCTGAGCAATCCTTCCGTATCCGCCAATTGAGCCTTGAGCATGTCGTTCTTCCGCTGCAAGGCATCCTGCTCCTCTTTGGCCGACTTCTGCAGCGCTTCCTCCCTCTGTCTTGCCTCCTCTTTGGCTGCTATCACCATCTTGTTTGCTTCTTCAAACAGAGCCGCGGTCAGACTCTCCAGTTCCAGCTCCATCTTCTTCTTTTGTTGCTCCGCCTCCTGTCGTAACTTTTTCTCCAAAGCAATAGTGCCCAACAGCTTGGTCTTCTCCGCCTCTGCTGTTTTACGCTTGATCCACACGTCTCCAGCGAGCATCTCCCGCTGTTCCGCAACTAGTGCTTCCAGTTGTTGCACCTTTTGCAGTGACCGTTCCAGCTCCAGTCTCGTTGAGGAAAGGGTGTCGTCGAGCGTCGTCTGATGGTTGATAGCACTTATTAGCTTGTTGCTGAGCGCCGCAACCTCGTTATCTAAATCCGGATGCTTGTCCATCACGCAGGTCCCATCAGCACTAGCTGGGCTCATGGCCCGACTCCTGGGGTCGGGTATTGTGCTTAGATCGTTGTCATCGTCGGGTATTTGGGATGAGTGACTGCGCCTCGGCGCCAGATCGGAGGGCCGTCGTTCGGTAGTCATCGTATCTGGTGAAGAAGTGGCTTTCGGCGATCCAGATGATTTGCTCATGGCGGATAGAGACCTAACATGACCGTGCCGTCGCGGTCCAGATGAAGGTGGCCAGGCGACCGTGCCCATAAACCTTCCCCACATGTTAGCCATGACGAACACTGACGGGGGGCAAGCGACGATATCAGAGCAAGGAAGCGGGTTTGGCGATGCCGCGCGCCGCGCAAAGAGAAATAGAGAGGAAATAGAATCTAAGACAATGGCTCAAATCGCGGAATGTGTGTCCCCGACCGTGTGGAAGGACTAGAATCAGAATAGGTAGTTTTTGTGTCTCAGAACACTAAAATATGCATGAAGTTCAAAGTAGAGTCCCAAACGTCATCCAAGCATTCCAAGAGAGACGAGACGATACTGCAGCCAAGAAGCAGATGAAGTGGCTGAAGCAGTGGATGAGATTGAAGAACCTACGCAAATGACTCCATGTTGACGGTCGATGCCAGAAGCTAGGGCGGAGAGAGCCCTGGTGCTTCCCGCTCAGAATGTACGATAGTAGTCCCTTGTTCCTTCCGTGCAGCGCGCCTTCCGAGCTCAAGCTGTGTCGCAGCTGTCGTGAAGAAGCGATTGCCCAGCTTAAGCCGCGCAACAAGTCAACACATCGGCTCCAGTGCCCAAACCACCGGAAGGCATCAATGGACTAATGGTGGTCTAGGGAAGAAAAAGAAACGGCGACTATTGTCGTACGTGTTACAAAGTAGAACGACAGGATGTTGGGGAAGGTTAGAAGGAAGAAGGTGGTTGAATATCACCTTACAGGCGAGCAGATACGGTAGACACCACAGCAAAGCAACAGAGGCGGAGAACAAGCCGCTAGTGATATCGAAATGACATGGGAGGGGGCTATGTGTTTGGATGTAACTGAACCAAGGATGCAGCGGATACCTACCTTACTGTCAAAACAAACTGATTGGCGTTAGCGGTAGCCTTGAAGGACCCGACAAACAGTAACCTGGTAAATCTCCCATGCGGAACCCTCGTGTTCCCAGTTAGACTAGTTCTTGTAGTCCAATCCAGACATAAACTTTCAGGGAATATGTGACTTTGGTTTTTGATTCTCCCATGCTGCACCTTGTTTCCATAGCATACTGCGTGAAATCGGGCACAAGCCTCCGCTGACGATTCGGCCTGGTACCTCAAACGCCTTTACCGCCCAAGCTGAAGCTAGTCTAGGCGAGACGCCGATAAAAGCGTGTCCCAAATCGTGGTCGATGACGGCAGAGCGGGGCCCGAATCTCAAAAAGATGCATGGGACCCTGCGCGTCGAACCTCACATCAACAAATGCGCGCCTGTTATTGGCTTGGTTTGCATCCCTCCATGTGTTGTGAGCCTCAGCCATTACTATACGATAGGCAATTAAATAACCGGTGCTATCTCATGACTCCGGTTCCGGGAGTTACTCAGTAAGAATCTGCTTCTACAGAAGGTATTGATGGCTGTGAGCGTTCGAAGCGCGTGGCTTGAAGAAACGGCGGCGCAAAATCACTGGTATTGTATCACTATCCTAAACTATTCCATACCTCACGCTGCTGTCACGGATGCCCCTATGTTGAACGCTAGGTTGGCCATCAGTTGCTGTCTCAAATCCAACCCAACTTAAGTCCTTCATCCTCTCTCTTCTCATGCAGCGTTTAGGGTGCATGGCGAGCTCTGTATCTTGCCCACCAACAGAATCACCCCCCAAAAAAAATCTTAGCGTGCAATCCCATCGCCAACCGAGACACTGCACTACCGCTGTACCAACAGCCCTGTCCTACGTCTTGCCCTGTAACGCCTTTCCTCTTATCGACACAACCAAGCCAAACGACCTCAAAAGCAGTAAGACATGACAATAAGAATGAATCAAGATCGAGGAATCACCCCTCTGTGTGCCAAGATGTAGTACCCAAGCAACCGGTCCGTTGACGATGCTTAGTTAGCGCTGGTATCAATCGCCAGGTCTCTCTGGATGAGCAGGATCTGGGGAGCGCGTCCGGACGCAGATGCCGGATTGGTTTCCGGTGATTTCTTTGGCGTGCTCTTAGCCGAAGAGAGTGCTGAGAGCGGGGATGACAAAATAACATCCATGTTGCCTCCAGCAGGTGTAGTAGGCCGGCTTTTCGTTCCGGTGGGAGATGCAGCCACTGCTCGAACCCCGGTCTTGGCCATCGCAGACGAAGAAGTTGCTGGTGCTGCCTTGCCAGCGAGTTCCTTTCCTTTTCCTTTTTTAGCAGACGAGGAGGGAGCACCGGTCGATGTTTCTGGCTCTGTAGCCTTCAGCATGGAGACAATATCCCGCTGCTTCTTCACGACGCCGGAAGTCTTCTTCACAAACTTCGTCCTCACCTTAGCCTGGGGTGTGGCCTTCGGTGTGGTGACTGGAGCCGTTCCGGCTTTAGCGGACTCGAGGATCTTCCGAGTAGGTGTTTTCTTGCGGGAGGAGATGAACAGTGCCTGCTTGGCAGAACCGCCTTTGGGGGAACTCGGTGGTGTGTAACCCGAGTGCTTCTTGGACGTCTTGGAACTCTGCAGCGAATTCTTGCCTTTATTTCGCGGTGTTGCCTTAAGCTTCAACGCGGGCTTCGACTTGACCTTGGCATCATCGTTACTGGAAAGGCTCTTTGACGAATTCCCCTTGGCGGCAATCGCTTTGGCCGTACCGCTATTGGTACCAGCAGGTTTAGCAATGCTGCTTGAAGCCTTCCTGCTCGGGGCGATACCCGCAGCTGCAAGGGCCACGGCCACGGCTGCACGAGAACTGGTAATGACCTTCTTCCCCGATGTCTTTGCCGGAACCGCTGCCTTGACAGAGGCGGGTGTTCTCCCGTCAGATTGACTAGCCGCGATGGACGGCGCCTCACGCAGGGAACTGGCGGATGCTTTAGAGGTGAGAGCTGCCTTGGCGCTCAGGGAGACGCTCGAAACGTTGCGCTTGAGAGCTTTCGCTGCTCCCTTGGCCACCTGTAGACTGCTTGCGGCAATGGCACTGGCGGCAGTAGCGCTGCTAGTCTTCCTCTTCTTGTTCGTCTTGATCAACGCGCCCTCGATGTCATCGTACACGTCCTCCTCGTGTCCGAGAAGCTCCTGCAACTTGCGCTTTCCTGCCTTGAAGGCTGTCTTGAGTACCGACTTCTTGGTGAGCTCATCTTTGGAGAGAGCCACGGCCTTGGGGACCTTGACATCCCTAGGCTTGGGTCCCAGGACACCACGGCAGTTGTCGGCTCCGCAAAGACACTTCTGCGGATCCTTGGAGTACGGAGCAAAGTTATAGTCGTACGTAAGTTCCTCTCCCGTCATGATAGCGCGGTCCCCGGCGAACAGAGCCATTCTTGGTTGGCCGGACACGATCCACTTAATCATGCGGCAGTTGGGTGAACAAGAGTGATTGACGAACCGCGCGATACTACCGGTGGTAGCGTCAATCACAATGTTCGACGCAAATGACATCAGGTAATAACACTTTCGGAACCTCGTTAGTCGGGCGGCTCATCTTTTGTCTCTTTGGCCAGGAGCTGTTCCACCAACTTACCTCGTTGTTTTTGTAGACCGTATCCATACGGTGAAGACACTCGTCCTCTGTGATGATCTCACCCGTGTACTCCATGATGATCTCATGCGGTCTGAAGCAACGGTTGCTACGGACTCCAAATCCACGGTCTTCCGTCTTGAAGACCTCCACACCGACGCGAAAGCGGCCACCCTGCTGTGTCCGCTCCGTGAGAGTAGCAAATGGCCGGTTCGAGCACAAGTCCTTGCCGATGTTGCAGTTGGTGTCATCGCATTCGTACAACATGATGCGGTTCTGGCAGTCCTCGGCACAGCCATCTTCGGGCTTGCAAACACACTTGGAAGGGAGATCATCCATATGTTTCTGCTTCTTCCAGTACTGACCAGCCTCGCCGACGAAACGATTCTTGGTCAGGGTGCGGTAAGAAGGGGGCTTTGGGTGTCCAGGAGGCAGCGGGTTGCAAATGTCATACGGTAGCTGGAAGTCACGTCCATTAAGCAGCAACCTCAGCCCGTTAAACATGGGTGCCGGTAATGTCCTGTTGCGCTTCTCACTGTACTTTGCCAACTCTGGCACCTGTGCCAACTTCTTCTTCTCCTGGGTTGTGAGACACGTAGATGGATCCATGGGGGCCTCTTGCCCGGCGTAAAGTCCCTTGTTGAGCCACTTCTTCTCCGTCCGCTTCTTAGGTTCCGGTGCGTGTATTTCGACCACCGTCTGCGCAGCAGCGGGTTCCTCTTCCTTGGCCGTCTTTGCCTCCTCCGCAGAGTTGGCAGCTTGCGCGGTCTTGACCCGCTTGCTGGCCCTGATTCCTTCCTCTGGCTGCTCTAGAGTCCTGGGATCAACGAATTTGCCGTTGCTCCAAACCGTCGTGATCGTAGGGCGTTCATCGACGTGCGCAAACTCCTTGGTGTCTTGCAGCCGCAACAGTTCACGCTTGCAGCGCGATAGACCGGCCTCGATGGCTTTTTTGCCGCGCTTTGGAAGCGAAGGAATAGGCAGGAGGACCGCACTGGGCACGACGGTTCCGGACAGGCGTGTCGCCCTGCGCGTCAGAACCTCGGGTTTTGGTGTCGATTCCTCCTGTCCACTCTCAGACCTGCCCCTCTTTGCGCGCTTGGGTACCGGAGAGCTGGGCTTCGAGTCGCCAGAAGGTCCGCTGGCATTGCCGCTGTAGAGCTGAGGGGTCTGATTCTGCGGGACATGTTCGGTCGAAGCAGAAGCGGAGAAAGCCTCGCCAGCGAGAGCTGTGACTGCCACAGTGCGTCTCCGCTTATAAGTCTTGACGTCGTCACCTTTCGAGGCGCGTCTGCCATGTATATCCGTGCCGAGAAGCTTGGATAGATTGTATGTGGGGAGACTGGCTCGCGCTCGTCGTGGCCTTTCGTTTATGGTTGTCACAGCGGGCTGTGCCGGAGCTTCCGTTGCCACTATTATAGCAGCTTCTTGCTCAACCACTGGGTCAAGAGGAACAAGATCAGCGGCATGTGGCTGATGTTCAACTTGTGTGTACCGCGCTCCTTCTGAGGGTTGTTGGGTGGAGGAGGACTCGCATTCTGGGGCGGTGTTTTGTTCGACGGGCAGGTCGGTCTCGCGAGCTAATTGGGGATTTGATTGTGCCTCCACGTCCAGCCCACCACACGGGACAGGGATCGTCTCACTGCTCAGATCGCTTTGTGGTGTCGGCGGGTGCTGTTGCGCATCTTTATTGACAGACTGTGGCGACAGGGTGTCCTCTTGGACGATGCTCAGCTTCACATTTGTTGTGGCCGGTACATCCAGTGCAAGCAGTAGATGACCTTCGGGTTCGTCTAGTGTGTTGCACAAGACAGCTTTGGCCCTCGGGGTGGGCGCGTCCTGATCAGATGCAAGCGAGATATTGTCAGGCGAGACCGAGGTAGGAGGCGTAGAGCTTAGCGACGCGTCGTGGAAGGAAGCGTCGGAAGGCGGCGTGGCTGACGGCAAGAAGCTCGAGGTCGACGCCAGAGCCAGCACAGGGAGCAGGTCTGTTTCTGGCATGGCGATGTCGGCCAGGACCGTTTGAGGGGCCAGTAATGCCGACGAGACGCGTTCGAGCAGTGGTTGCGGTGATAAATAGTATGCCTCACTTAAGCCAATGTGGTGCGAAAGGAGAAAAGACGCGTTTAGAGCTCGAAGCAAAGACCAAAGAGGCGTGTTCGTCGGACCTTGCAGGGGGGGGGGTGGTAGGATTTGGTTCGGATCTAACTTGGTAAAGGTAGGCACCAATCACAACCGCTGCGGAGCCTCAATTGACACGCGACTAGGAGCGCGAGAGCAAAGACTGCCTGCGTAGATGGGTCTGTTGGCCTCAACTGAAAAGAACATGGAATGTCCAGGTACAGCTTCCTCGATGTGTGGAGGGGAAGAGGCGACGAGGGGGTAAAGAAATGAAAGACGGTACTAGAGAAGCGCGTCACAAAAAGGTGGGTATGGACCAAAGATGCCCGTAACCACGTAGGGGGTACCTAGGTAAGGTAGGTAGTATGGAGGAAAGGAGAAATGTAGTAGTAAAGTGTGTGATGAAAGAGCTAGGTTGACTGAATTAAGCGTGTCCACAAAGGGGAAGAAGGATAAACGTGCAAAGTGGGGATGCAAGCACGACAGAGTAAAGGTATTAGGTATTGCCAGTTGCACGGGATGCGCGTCTCCGGATTCCCCTTGGTACCGGTAGTGTCTGGGGTTGTAGGAAAGCAACAGGAGCTTAGATGGCGGAAGGAGTTGAGTGGCTTGTCGAGCGTGCAGTGGGACATGGAACCTTTTTAAGACCAGGGAGGGCTGGCACGAAAGCTGACTGATTCAACCTCTTCCCAGCGGGCCGCATTGGTCCGGTAGCTGAACTACCTATCGTACCTAGAGGTACACACACCACCGCAAGACAGCCACCCGACGTTGCCGTTGTTCTCGGGTACGTGGGGAAGAAGATCTACCTCTGGACCTTGGTCTTGGGACTACAGCAACAGCTCCATCACTCTGGTCAAGGACCACTGGTATGTGTCCAAATTCTTACCTACCATGGAGGAAGCGAACGATAGGTCAAAATACTCCAAGGAAGTGATTGTCTCCCGCGCTCTGGGTTTGCTGGCTCAAGATCACGTCCACGGACGGGGGAGGCACCAGATACAGGGAACAGAAATGAAAGGTGGCTCGAGACTTGGGACGTACCCTAGGCCGGTGCGTTGGCCCTTCTCCATGACCCCTGACAGCAAGTCCCCGGGCGACGAACACCAGAATGTGACCATGTACATGCTGCAGTGTCATGGTCGCCCAGCTACCAGTGAAATGACGCTGAGTGCAATCATGGCCCAGGAATCTGCCGTGTCGGCCCAGACGTGATCCGGCTAACGGTGATGGTGTTGATATGGAGGCCAGTGTCCTAAAGTCAAGGCTCAACCGGTGTCTTCTGATTTTGTGGGGATCAGCTAATACCTGTGATGTGTCCCTTGGGCAATTCGAACCTCTTCTTTTTCACCAACATGTGGTATTGCTCGTGATGACACCAGCCGGTGATTACAACCACCAGGCAGAGTACGTCTCCTGATTCTTACCAGGTCTTCTCTGAGGTGCCTCCAGCGAGCTACATGCGCTCGAACTGCCAGAAGGGACGGATATAAGGTGCCAAGCTGCGAGAAGGTCATGGCCTACGTATCTCGTGGGTTTGGCATGATCGTGATAAAGCAGCCCGGCACACAAGGTTCGGCTAAATGTCGTCGAGACGTTTCCCCAAGATATCACGCTAGAGAGGGACTGAAACGCTGTGTTGCTCGGGCAGTCATTCAATTATACATTTCGTCAGACTAGAAATGGACGAAAGAATGGAGCTTATCGCGAAGCACGCGTAGTCAAATGCTGCATCTACCTGTTTCGCCCTGTCCGAAGTTGGGCTGTGATTTGAACGGACGAGTGCCACGGTCATGTTCCGATGTTGTGACATCTTGGGGTTCGGTGAGTAGGTGGTTTGCTCCGGTCGCTCGCAACGAGTCGAGGAGCCCCAAGTAGATCAGGGCAATATAAATGGTCGTCCAGGGAAAAATAGGTAGGTAGATTGGTTTACTCCTTATGAAGTCACCTTAATGAGAAACCATCAAATCTGCTCATAAACAAGACACTGATGAAACGTGTGTTAACTGATCGATTCGAGGTGCTTAAGTACTCAATCTGTCGAGCAGCGCCATGCCCTTTCCACCCACCAATCTAACAATACCTGTAGCTATATAAAGCAAGCTCAGGGTGCTCAGTTTCAGTCACAATCGTACGGGGAATCATTTTGGGCGCCATAAGTCTGTGGCTAGAATATGACAGTAATTGACCTTGGGCTCTGGACCGTCCATGACATCAGGCCATCTGGACTCCGAGTCGGCTCCTTGATTGCATTCATGCTCAAGAGACTGACGAAATGTAGTAAGTAGTTCACTGGCACTGAGGGCAACCACTTCGCAAGGACAGCATGATGAAGTAAATGACACGATAACGACAGCCGTCACCAAAAACATCGGCCTCGAAGCGACTTGATCCGGCCAGGAAACAAGGTGACCCGGGGCGTCAGTCAGAACGAACCACTGTATAATTATAGGACTGAAAGACATTACAATTGGTTACCGTCACTGGTTGGTCGTCATAGTCCCAGCGCAGATAAAGTAGTCCCTCGTAAGTAGTGCCAAGGTGACCTTGACGTTGGGACTACTAACCCGAGGTGCACCAACGTGTAGGTTTGTATGATCTGCCCTTGTAACACTACCTGTACCAATACTATAGTATTAGGATGAACGGTTTCTGACCCAGAGCCGCCACAACAAACAGTTGACTACATTGAGGCACAGTCACTACTAGTCTTGTACTTAGTTATCTAGAACTGGATCGTCCATGAACGTTCTCTGCCAGCATCGCTGCCATATAACCTGGAGGGAGTGTATGATTTCTTGATCCCGTCTGAACGCTCGGAGGTCATGTTTGTTCCCTGGTATCGCAGATGGCCTTGATCTTGTTTCTGAAAAGTGGTAGACAACTGACCCGCAACGGGACCGCTTGAAGATGACTGTCTCCGATCGTTAGGATGACTTAGCAGGCAAGAACTACCAGAAGGTGCAGACTGGATCGACATAAAGGACCAGGATTCCAAGTGATGTATGGTTCAGAGACGCATCGCCGAGTCACATTTTGGGGTTGCTGGCAAGGTTAGGTGGTTTAGTTTGGTGACAGGGACAAGAAGCCTGAACCAACTCGCTGTCAATCACGACTAATGCCCGGAGCTCCGGCCAAGCTTGGAAGTTGAGACTGTGAAAGAAGCAATTCCAGGGTAGGTATCTTACCAAGGTATAAGTAAAAAATACGGGCCAGACTGGGGTGATGGATTAAAGCCAGAAATAGTCATGAGGACGAAACAAATACAGGCCCAATGAGGGCTGTGATATTCAGGCAGTTCTGAGGCAGCCTGGAAGCCTCTATATACGTTATGACAGGTCTTCAAGAATCCAAATGAGCTTGGTTGATGTGGTGGCAAGCAAAGACGGCTCAAGCGTTGTCGTGCCGGCGGATCCGACCCAAATACTATGTTGCTGTGAAGTGATGAGGCGCTTGGGGGTGCCAATTCTGCGCACACCGAACAGCTTCATTGGGCGCATGGCCGCCAGGCCCAAGTTGTGCATGGTGCAAATCTAGCCCTTGAGATGCTCGAACGTTACCATGGTCGCAGCGAGTGTAGTCTCTTTGCACTGATACTGCAGGAATGTGTAGTCTCGAGCGGTTCCCGAGAGAAGATATCTAGAATTATCTCGTCAGCAGTGCGTTTCTCACGTCAAAGGGTGAACTTGACAAGGACACCTCACAGACATAAAAATACCAGGGGATATTAGACCGGGTCTGGATTTCTGGAAATCCTTCTTAGCCCTGAACGATAGTGACCAAGCTGAGACACGGCCAAATTCGGGATTTTTTTGGAATTACCGTCGCCCATCATACTACCTAAGGTACTTTCCAATGAGACCCGTCAGTCCTGCTGTTATGGTCATATGGGGCTTAACTACACCTAGACGGTACCGCAGCGTCAGGGCCGATTAGCACCCGTCAACAGTATGTTCAGGCCTTCACGCAGAAAGCTGCAGAGAGATACCGGAGTGCCCAACACCAATAGCACGACACCGCAGGGATCAGGTCTGGTTATGAACGCAAGACTATCGACAACAAGGCTGTCATCGAAAGGCACGGCCATCTGGCTGAAACTCACTCAACAAGCGATGGTCTGAATCAATACCCGGATTGAGGATGGAGCAACCGTATAGAAAGCCCAGTTTGAAATAGCTCCTACTAGCCAACGACTATGCCGTCGCCTCGGCTCTGGATGGCAGCACTGAAATGCATAGTACCAACTGGAGCAGTTATCTAGTAGTTGAATGTAACTGTAAATGAAATGTTGTTGTGTTAGCGGGCTCCAGTATCACATACCGTTTTGGCCCAACAGTGATCGATCATAGAGTTGATATTCGGTTTCAACGCTACTAGACCGTATATAGGCTGCGAGGGCACATTCTTCTCCCTCATGGTGACCTACTGTATGCCTTGAAGTCAAGACACGAAGGGCTGCTTACGTACAGCCGAGTACGTACAGCCATCTACTAGTACGAATGAGGGTTAGTGGCGCTGAAAGCAGCTTGGGTCGAGCGGGGATGAAAAGCATCCATGGATTGGATCGCGATGTGGTAGGAACCCCACTAAAACATTGGGAAGCTGGAGGGCTGATGGATTGATCCTGTACGTAGTAAGTACCTTGCCTATCTACGTATACCTTTGGTTAACACGACTACAACTGCCCCAGGTAAGTTAACCTCTATGCATATTGAGCTTATATGATAGTTCCTCTTCATTATTCCTAATGATTGATTGTTAGACTGCCATTACAACACCAGATCCATCGGATCCCTCTTTCTACATTCAACCTCCCTGGACGCATTACCACCACGTCCTGGTCCATAGACAAAATCACCACACAAAAGAAGAATGTCCGACAGAGGGAATTTCAGGGGCCGTGGAGGTGGACATAGAGGAGGCGACAGGGGTAATTATCGGGGACGAGGAGGTGGTGGCCACCGAGGCGGACACAGTCACCACGACAACAAGCAACAGGCAGGCGCAGGAAGTGCTGAATCAACAACCGAGAAACCGAGAAAAGAAAACATCCTGGACTTGTCAAAATATATGGACAAGAAGGTCAACGTCAAGTTCAACGGCGGAAGGGAAGTTACTGGTACCCTAAAGGGATACGATGCGTTGATGAACCTTGTGCTGGATGATGTCGAGGAGGTCATGAGAGGTTAGCTTCCCCTGAATTGTTTGCGCCTCTTGGTGTAGGAGAAGTCCAACTAACCCACTTAGACGATGATGGCAACGAGACAACAAGATCGTTAGGATTGGTTGTGGTTCGGGGAACGCTCCTGGTGGTCATCAGCCCAGTCGATGGCAGCGAAGTCATCGCCAACCCGTTCGTACAGGCGGAAGAGGACTGATATCGGAATCAGGAACGGCATTTTGGAGGCAAGGGAACACTATTCGGGCTTCCGCCACAGACATCTTGGCTCACATGGACAGCTAAAGCACCCAGGGCAAACTACTACCTTCTTAAGTCGTGGTGTTACCGGGCATTGTGGTATGGCTAGGGTTTGCTGTTATGGGGACGGCCTAACTGAAAGTTATGGCATGATAAGAAACGGACGAGCTATTATGACATTCTGCAAGGCGGCTGGGCGCACAGCCCAGGCAGGAATCTTCGGCTCCTGACGCTACATCTGATTGTCGATTGTGCTGCGAGCCTCACTCGTCACATCTGCTCAAGTCCCAAGTCATATATGGCAGCTCAACCAAAATCCCTCAGGAGTGTAAGGAATGACTCGAGAAATAAGACCCCCTAGCTTACGTTAATCAAGTATCTGCAAGTTCAAGTCAATGCAGGTGCCGCAAAGTTACCTGCAGCGACCTGACACTGGGTACAAGGTAACCTGGCAATTGCCTGGCAAGCCTTGGTGAGGTTGCTCAGCTTGAATTGGGTTGGGCCTAGCGCGCTTTTTACGGTGGAGCCGCAGCGAACAATTCCCGTCGCGCATCTCATTTCTATGGACCTTAGCATCTAGCAATTATTTGGCGCCTGCTGTCTGCATTTCCCTTTGGCAGACAAACGAACTTCGATCATCGACACGTACAACTCTCTTTAGGGACTCCCACTCGCTGATTGTTATTGCCATTTCACTGTTGCAGACCGAAAGACGTGATACCTGTTGCATGACAAGTGGTGCAGAACTTTGCAGGGAACAGCCTCGTGTTAAGGCGTGTTGAGCAAGGTGAAATCTTTTGCCTCTGCCTCACGGACGGCATTATCCTAAGATGGCTGCAGCAACACCTATCCAAAATGGCAGTGATGCAGCCGCATTGCTGGACAAGATCCAGGCACCAGAAGGCGTCATCATTCCACCACCTGGCGAGATCAGAGAAGCCATCGAGAAGACGGCCGGTTACGTGGTGCGCGGTGGAGTAGGACTTGAGCAGCGCATCCGACAAAATCATGGGTCGAACCCCAAATTTAGCTTTCTCATGAAGGCCGACGATCCATACAACGCATACTACGAATGGCGCAAACACGAAATCAAGGAAGGTCGAGGGACAGCAGTTGCTGCTGGCCGAGTTGGGGAGAGTCTTGCGAAACCGATCAAGGAGGAGCCGGAAGGTCCCCCAAAGCCACCAGACTTCCAGTTTTCGGCGCGCATGCCGCGGATGAACCAGAAGGACCTGGAGGTACTGCGGCTGACGGCACTGTTCGTTGCCAGAAACGGTCGGCAGTTCATGACACAGCTTGCGCAGCGCGAAAACGGAAATCCGCAGTTCTCCTTCCTCATACCGAACCACACCTTCCACAACACGTTCCAGAGCATGGTCCACCAGTACAGCATGCTCATCAAGGAGATCGGGCCAGCGCAGGAGGAGCGCGTGGCGGAGCTCAGGAAGAACGTCGAAGACAAGTTCCACGTCCTCAACAGGACCAAGCAACGAGCCGAGTATGCAAAGTGGCAGGAAGCGCAAAAGAAGAAGAAGGAGGAGGAGGAAGAAAAGAAGAAGATTGAATTTATTAGTATCGATTGGAACGACTTTGTGGTGGTGGAGACCATCACCTTTACCGAGGCAGACGACGCCATCAATCTCCCACCACCCACTACCCTTAACGACCTACAATACGCGTCGCTAGAGGAGAAGAACAAGTTCTCCATCAGCTCCAATCTGCGAATCGAGGAAGCCTTTCCTTTCGACGATACCTCCTACAACGCTCACCCTCCGCAAAACTACGGCGCTCAATGGCAACCGCCTGCTGCGAACGGTGCCCAGAACGCATATCCTAGCCCAGCTCCATCTGGCCCCGTCACGGGAAGTAGCCCGGCGACCACCAGACAGGACGAGGAAGCCCAGAGGATCAGGGAACGGGAAGAGTCAAGAGCTCGGGTGCAACAAGCACAGGCTGGTGCTCGGGCTCCTGTGGCTCCTGGCCGTATCAAGGAGAACTACGTTCCCCGGGCAGCGCAGCGCGCCAATAATCGGGTGCAGATGCAGGTGTGTCCCAACTGCAAGCAGGAGATTCCGGAAAATGAGCTGGCACAGCACATGAGAAGTAAGCACACCCTCCTCGCACCTCCAACCGTATCCTTTTGTCAGAGTATTAACCTGTTGTGCCAGTTGAACTACTCGATCCCCGGTGGAAAGAACAGAAGGCCAAGGCCGAGGCACGGTCCGTGAGCACAAACGCTAATGTCGATGTGGCTACGAACCTGAAGCGTCTTGTGAGCCAACGAGGCGACGTCTTTGACCAGACCACGGGTCAACCCATACTGTCTCCAGAGGAAGAAGAGCGACGCAAGAGGATCGCTTTGAACAGTTTCGACGGAACGCCGGACTTCAAGATGAAACCAGGGGTGGGACACCCACAGAGCGTCAACGTCGAGGAACAGATTCGCCATATTCACGAAAAGTTCGCCAATGATGGAAACAAGTGATGAGCAACGCATAGGCGCTGATTTAGAGTGTCTGAAGCGACCAACAAGGGCGAACTGGCAGCTCATGATGATAGAATGTACATTTACGTCCTTTTGAAGGCGCACCGGGAGCCATGGAAAAAGTCAGAGGCAACTCCAGCGTTTTGCCTGCATAGCTCGAGTCGCAGAGAACTAGAAATCAGGCGCAGTACTGAGGCTGCGAGGTTCAGATATAGCAGGCATTTATTGATGGTGTGGTAGCATGCATATCTCTGGTGGCACTGGCGTTGGACCTCACGTTCTGTCAGTGATGCAACAGTTGATGGCTATTATTGCATTACCTGGTGAAATGGTTGGGCTCGGTATCATGAAGAAGATGGGACTAGGCATGGAGCAGTTGTCTAGGTTCTTAATAGGCAGTGGACCAATGCGATGGCTGGGTCAAGCCGACGACTGCACGCCTGCCCTATCGTAAAAGTATGCGGGGGTTACTAGCATCTCAAGAGGCTCTCTACATGGCAGCAATAAAGTCCCAAAGTCCACCTCTTGGCTTGTTGCTAGTGCATGGTGACATAACCTGGTTTTCCAGATAGAGCTTGGCGTAGATTCTCCGCTTCCCCACCTTCCTCCATCTACTGGTGGGTTCCCCTCCGGTCTCTGGAAACCGATTCCATGATCTACCATCACACTTGCCTGCTTTGCGCTTAGACTTGAATATAAGAGCGATATCGAGCCCAGCTGCACCAACTTTATCTGAACTCCTACAGTAACACCAACGCAACTTCGCGAACGTACGTTGACAGTACACTAGCCATATCAGCTCCTGTTGTCGAGCTTATCATACCACATACCAAAGCCAAGAGGCACCATTGAACCACCACATAGACCGTAACCCTCTCAATACCGCCAAAACGGGGTCCGACAACTCAGACTCGGCTCGCGCCTCGGGCAGCGCAGAGCCATCATCTCTTTCCACCGCCCCCAAATCACCCACCTCGCCGCCAAAGTCACCCAACTCTTCCTCGTCCGCAGCCGCAGCCGCCGCGCGCCTCCACCGACCAATCCTTTCCTCCTTGCCCGACACTCGACAGCAATCGTTTGACGAGATCTACGGTCCACCTGAGAACTTTCTCGAGATTGAGGTCAAGAACCCGCGTACCCATGGCGTGGGCAGACACATGTACACGGACTACGAGGTCGTCTGCCGCACCAACATACCGGCATTCAAGCTGCGGCAGAGTTCTGTAAGGAGGCGCTACAGTGACTTTGAGTACTTTCGGGACATCCTGGAGAGGGAGAGCGCGCGTGTGACCATCCCGCCGTTGCCGGGCAAGGTGTTTACGAATCGGTTCAGCGATGATGTGATCGAGGGACGGAGGGCAGGATTAGAGAAGTTCTTGAGGATCGTAGTAGGTCATCCGCTGTTGCAAACGGGAAGCAAGGTGCTCGCTGCCTTTGTGCAAGGTGAGTCCCCCCTTTTATTTTTCGCAGTCAAGAACCAAAGGCAGGAGGGTCATTGGGCTAACCGTGTGATTTTCCAGATCCCATGTGGGACAGAAATGCGTGGTGACGACATGGGTGGGCTCGTCTTGCGGCGACATCAGCCTCGTTACCGTCTTCCTTGTCGTCGTTGGTGACAACATCTTCCCAGCAACGACGGTCGCCGTCACCGACACGAACAGCAAGGAAGTTGCGGAAACCACCACCTAAGAGCTGGGAAGAAACTCGGGCGCTGCTGAAAATAGCTGATGACGATGAGGTTATTGAGGACGGAGGACTAGTGACAACGTAAAATGAATCATGTGGTACGTCTCCTGGCATTCTGGTATAGGATAACGACTTGGTCCTTGGGTGGAAGCGCAACAACGAGGGGATATGTCGCGAGTTCTCAAGCTGGTCACCTGGTGTGAAGGCAAAGTGATATTCGGTTTACCTTTTAGCATCGATTCGCGCGAAGATATCCGATGGAGGAGGTTGCAAGGCTCAAGGGTTGCTACGTATCGCCATGCAATTAGTATTCATCCTCGTACGCACAATGGCAAAGGCTTCTTAACCGTTTGTCCATCAATGCTGAAATCAAGATATGTCCGTTAGGTACCTCCAGCGAGCCAAGGTTAGGGCGTGCCCCTCAATCTAACCCTATTGCTACAGGTACATTAGGCGTTGCGAGGCCTTGTCGCCAAACGCGAAGGGCAGCAGCATGGAGTCTCGTGCCGCAGGTTTTGCGATAGACGATGTGCAATTCCTATGAGGACGTCAATTTGCTTGTAGCCTGTAACCGAATTTCGCAAGGTTTCAATCCCCATTTGCAGGGTTGCAACATTGACAACAGATCCACCCCCCTGTACTGCGTACCTAAGGGTTCAGTCGGAAGCCCAGTAAGACGATATCGTACCTGTAGGGATGGTGCGGTTAGGTAGGTACAATAACCAGCTGGAATTCAATGGTGTCGGCTGAGCCAACCAACCAAAGTCGTGCTTGTCCATGAGCTGAGGTACGTACCCCACCCGCTAGTAGTGCCTTCCGTTGTGGGGTGGCAAGGGGAACTGAGCGCGACCGTGTTAGCTCAAAAAGGGATGGATGAGGCCAGGTTACCTCCAAATTTATTGCGTGGGTGTCTCCTCCGCATACGTTGGCAAACCAAGCTGTCGTGTTGTAGCCCCCCTTTCAAACAGCTACTGCAAGGAGTTGGCAGTGGAAGACATAGACGGTTTGCTCTATTCTCCCATTTTCTCAAGACAACCTCTACTTCTTGTTTCCATCAATATCGGGCCCCGACAATCACGTCGAGTTCTTACGCCCTCTTGTAATGAACCCTTAGTTTCGTGACCTTCGTTTAATCCCCGGTTTCCACGATCGTCTGGGGCATTGTCAAGCTCTAGCTCTCCTCCCCTCCCGACTCGCCCAAAGACGGGAGCACTCGCCACGCCTTCAAGAAGCCGGTGACTTCTACCACCTGCAGCTTCAAACATCGATCGATTGCCTCAACCCTGCCATCCTGTCCCTCCAAGATGGCTCGGGCAGCTGGCGCGAAACCGCCGGTGGTGCGAGCTGACACCCCTCCTGGGGTTGTCAACACCCTTCATACCAACCCAAAGTCACAGAAGAGCAAGGCGCTTATCAATCGGCCGGATGACTACAGCTCGGACGGAGTGAGGGACAATGATGTCTTTCTTCTGCCCACGTCGGACTACTATGTCATGTTTGGCTTGACACTGCTGGCTGCCGCTGTGCGACTGTTTCGCATTTACCAGCCCACTTCTGTTGTTTTTGACGAAGTCCAGTTCGTAAACCTGCTGTTGACCGAACTACATCCATGAGGGCTCCAGCTAACACACGATTGTCCCTGCAGCTTCGGTGGTTTTGCGTCCAAGTACATCAAGGGCAAGTTCTTCATGGACGTCCATCCTCCTCTCGCGAAACTCCTCATCACCCTGTTCGGTTATGTGGCTGGCTTCGACGGCAACTTCGACTTCAAGGATATTGGAAAGGACTATCTCGAACCCAACGTCCCCTATGTTGCTATGCGCTTGTTTCCGGCCATTTGCGGAATTCTCCTTGTTCCAACGATGTTTCTTACCTTGAAGGCCGTTGGCTGCCGGACGACTACCGCCCTACTCGGCGCTGGCTTGATCATCTTTGGTGGGTAAACCTCCGGTCCGGGCACTGGGTTCTGCCGTGTTGTATTGGCGCTAACTGCAATAAACAGAGAACGGGCTTCTCACGCAGGCTCGCTTGATCCTGTTGGATTCTCCGCTGATGATTGCTACCGCTTTCACTGCCCTTGCCTTCTCCTGCTTTACCAACCAGCATGAACTGGGACCGACGAAGGCCTTCCAGCCCAGCTGGTGGTTCTGGCTTGTCATGACTGGTCTTGGTTTGGGCGCCACCGTTAGCATCAAGTGGGTTGGTCTATTCACCATTGCCTGGGTTGGTCTTTTGACACTGGTCCAGCTTTGGGTCCTGTGGGGTGACTACAAGCATGTTACGATCGTAAGCCGACGACCCAACTTCCTAGACATGTTGCACACCGCTAACACTTCCACAAGCGTCTTTTTGCAAAGCACTTCATGGCCCGCCTCTTCTGCCTGGTCGTGATTCCCGTGTCCTTCTACATGGCCATGTTCCAGATTCACTTCATGTGCTTGGTCAACCCTGGCGAGGGTGACGGCTTCATGAGTTCCGAGTTCCAGGCCACGCTTAATTCCAAGGGAATGCAGGATACCGCAGCTGATGTCCTGATGGGCAGCAGAGTGTCCATCCGTCACGTCAACACGCAAGGAGGATACCTGCACTCGCACCCCTTGATGTACCCCACCGGCTCTAAGCAGCAACAGATCACGCTTTACCCCCACAAGGACGAGAACAACATTTGGTTTCTTGAGAACCAAACCCAGCCGCTGGACGCTAACGGCGAGCCTATCAACGGAACCTACGCCTGGGACAACCTGCCCGAACCTCATTATATCAAGAACGGCGACGTCCTCCGCCTCTACCACATGCCGACTCACCGCCGTCTCCACTCCCACGATGTCCGTCCTCCTGTTACCGAGGCTGACTGGCAGAACGAGGTCTCCGCTTACGGCTACGAAGGCTTCGATGGTGATGCCAACGATTTCTTCCGCGTTGAGATTGTGAAGAAACAGTCCAAGTCAGGTGTCGCTCAGGATCGACTCCGCACCATCGAGACCAAGTTCAGACTCGTCCACGTCATGACGGGCTGCGTCTTGTTCTCTCACAAGGTCAAGCTCCCCGACTGGGCTTCTGAGCAGCAGGAGGTCACTTGCGCTCGTGGAGGATCCCTCCCGAACAGCGTTTGGTATATTGAGTCGAATGAGCACCCCATGCTTGGACCTGATGCTGAGAAGGTCAACTACGTCCGCCCTGGTTTCTTGGGCAAGTTTTGGGAGCTTCAAAAGGTCATGTGGAAGACCAATGCTGGCCTGGTCGAGTCACATGCGTGGGACTCCCGCCCCGAGTCGTGGCCCATCCTCCGCCGTGGCATCAACTTCTGGGGCAAGGATCATCGCCAGATTTACCTCATCGGCAACCCCGTCGTTTGGTGGACGGCAACAGCCGCCATCGTTATTTACGTGCTTTTCAAGGGCATTGCCGTACTCAGATGGCAACGCAGCTACAATGACTACTCCAACACCATCTTCAAGCGGTTCGATTATGAGATTGGTAGCTCAGTCCTCGGCTGGGCCCTTCACTACTTCCCCTTCTTCTTGATGCAACGCCAGCTCTTCCTACACCACTACTTCCCTGCCTTGTACTTCGGCGTCATGGCGTGCTGTCAAATGTTTGACTTCCTTACCGCCCGACTACCGGTCTTTGGTGTCAGTCAAAAGCCCATCATCAACCGGGCTAGTGCCATCACCTTCCTCGCTCTGTCCGTAGTGGCCTTCGGGCTCTTGTCGCCCCTAGCATACGGCAATGCCTGGACCAAGTCGCAGTGCCAGAGCGTCAAGCTCTTCAAGACGTGGGACTGGGACTGCAATACATTCCTCGACAGCGTAAGTAGCATCCCTTCCCAAGCCATTCCGAGGCGGCATGGGCGCGGATAGATGTCCGTGCAGAGATCAGACGAACGAGCTCCCATCAACTTCGTCAATGGCTAGGAACCTTTGGTCAACCGGTTGAGCAAGTGGTGCATTGGCTGTGGGAAGAGTCACATACCCTGACCAACTGGCATTGTAGCTAACATGGGTTGGTGGATAGTACGATGCTTATAACTCCTTGCCCAGCACCGTTGCTGCCCAACAGACACCCCAAAAGTCAGTGAATGCCCAAGCTCCACCGCCCAACGTTCCGGCGGCGGGAGGCGATCAAGGGCAGAAACCGCTGGTAAACTCCCAGCCAAACCAAGAGCCAGCCATCTCAGGGGCCCCCGAGGTACCCCAGGTGCCTGTAGGAGAGCAGAAGATCCTATCCCGCGAGGAGCGCGTCGAGTACCGCGACCAGGACGGAAACCTCTTGGACGAGGAGCAGGTCAAGGCCCTCCAAGGAAAGGTTGAGTTCAAGACTCGTTACGAAACTCGCACGCGCATTGTCGACGCCAACGGCAACGAGGTCCCCCCACCAGCCGGCGGCGAGCAGCAGGTCCCGGTAAACCCGGATGGCGCCATCGACGGAGCTTCCCTGGCAGCCTCGCCTGAAGGAGTTGCTCCGCCTCACCCAGATATCGAAGGCGCTGAGCCAGAGACCAAGCGTCTCAATCCGGACGAGCCTATCCCCGCCGCTGAGAAGAGCGTGGAGGGTGAGAAGGAGAACTCGGAGAAGAGCGCCAAGCCGGCAAGCGAGAGCAACGAGGCCACTGCCCAGCAGGCACAGGCTTAAGCTTCCTCGGCTCGTTCCCTGTATGTGCGGTCGCATTCGGATTGGGTGTCCGAGCGTGCACCGTCTACTCTATGTCGTGAGATCTATCCTCACGGTGGGCAGGTTGGCGAGGATAGACAAGCTATTTATGGTAACTTCCTTCCTTAGGGCCAAGACAGCAGAATAATAATGTGGGATTTATATGACGTGTTTTCCTGAGGCATGAAAATTTTGGAATGATTTTATAATCCATTGTACAACAGCTAATGGCAAGCGGCGGCATAAGGGCCGGCTTCAACTTTGCTGTCATGGAAAAAACGAGTATTCTGGTATGGGCTCGATTAGGTCACCGTAAGACTACTAGTAAACGAGCGTCGATGCATTTCAACCGTTATGACATAGGTCGAGCTGCAATGACTGTGGCATCTCCTGTGTAGTATGGCGGTACACTCCAGTCCAGTCGCTGGAGCATGCGTCTTCCACGTGTTCGCTACTGATGATCGAGGTTTACTAACTGGTGGGTGGTGAATCACCGTCGGTATACAAGGAACAAAGTGGTATGTGTGCGTGCAACGCATATAGGGCTGGCCTCCGCCGCGTTTGATATTTTCTTATGATCTGAATTCCAGTTCTGCCGCGTCAGCTTCTGTAAGGGAAACGTGATTAGGAGACAGACATGTCAAATTTCCGACAGCAGTTTTGCTCGTGGCCTTACATGGTCATTGTTGTTTAGCTCTCACCCATCTTTACTGTTCCGACTGTCTGAACGGCACCAGTTGTCTAAGCTGGAGCTCGATCAACAATGATGGTGTTATTTGAGGCTCAAACGCCTCAAAACTGCACAGCACAAGTCGGCCAGTTAGCTTGGTCAATAGTTTGAGATGCCCGTGGGGTAACAAACCAGGCAGTCAGTGAGGCGACGCAGACGGGAGATCGGTTGTAGAACATACTTGAAGTCAACAGGAGATGATTCTTCGGCCTCTGTATGCTTGTTCTATGTGGGAAACATACAAAACAAGGCAGCCTTTGGCAGCAAGTCCAAATGGAGGTTAAAAAGATGTTCGGGGGGGACCTTCCCAATCAAGTAATAGCGTCGAGATTGGTGAATTTGGAACATGAAAAGCGTGGATGAGGATTACAGTAATTTGCATACCACTGCAGAACTCGTACCAAAGACAGCGAAAAGCCTCCCGAGCAGAGCAGCTCGTCTACACCTGTAGTCTAAACAGTCCTTGAAAATGGGGGTGAGTTGCCTGTTCGAGTAGGATTCGGAACATGCTGGGGATCTGCGACCCTTTACCGTACCATCTGACTACGTTTCCGGCACCCGTGGTCAATGGAACTCTCCTGTTGTGAACTTGAACAGTCTTCGTCGTGCAACCTGGGCAATGGTCACGCGCTCTCAACGGCTATCGTCAGCTGCTGAAAAGGGAAAGAGGGATGGTGTACTTTAAAAACATGACTCTCGAAATGATAGCAATGTGTAAACTTGGTTAGGTTTGCAGACTTGAATCAACTATATTAGGGGAAACAGGCTAAAGGATTAGGCTAACTGAGATCAAGCAAACGTGATCCAAGAAGAAGAAAAGAAGAAAAAGGATGAGGAGAGAGTCCGAGTCATCTGACCAACGCTCGCGTCGGTGCAATGTCGGTTGACTACCTATCTGTGATGTCGAAGATAGTACTGACCAGAAAGAAAACAACAGCAATATAGTCAAACCCAGGAAGTTCTGTTAACCAGGTCCTGACCTATCCTCGATTCCCACATTATCCCCCCCCCTCCTGACAACTAGCCTAGCGGGCAAGAGCTGGCATGAATGCCCTCTTTTGGCAGGTCTGATTTTGACGACTGGGAGAAGTTGATGGTCTGTAAGTGATTGGCTGTCGTTGAACATGGAATGGTAGGTAGCTAAAACGAATACCTAGCGATTCCCCGGAACTTCGATGTAATATGTAGAGCAGCAGGCTGGTGAGTAATGGTGTCCACAGGTGAAGCATGAGGCGTGGTTCACTAGAGTCATCGCCTGGCAACCACATATGTGCTAGGGAGTTAGGGATACCGTTAGCATAGTTCAACAAGTAAAACCTAATTGTTCAACAAAGTTACGCACACAATTCCACATATATACCCTATTCATCACCCGCGTCGGACGAGGCATGCTGGCAGGTTTGATGGATGCGCCGGTTTGGAGTCTGAAACTATGCAAGTATTATTGAAGCTCGTCGTAGCCGTCCTTCTATGATTGTGCTCTCCGAGGATCGTGATGATGTTGGTCGTGAAGAAGAGGTAGAGGGAAGCATCATGGCGAGGTTCTTATATATCCCAGGGAAGACTCGTCTCGTAAGTGTGCTGTTGCCCGCGAACCACGCCTACCGCAGACCGTCTGAACGACAACATCTTGCCCGTGAGGCCCTATGTGTGATCGGCGGCAGTTAGCATACGGTTGGACTCACAGAATCCAGGGCGAGAAAGAAAGAACAAGCAAAGCACAGGAAGGCGAAGTATGCTGAAGGCAGACGAAGGCTTGCAGTATTGCCCTGGACAAAGTAGGATTACTTCACTCCCTGCACAAACTCATGACATACTACATCTCCTGGAGATACGGGGCGAACCTCACGGAATGTCGGAGTATCCCGTTCAAACAAAGTCCTTTTCACAGTGGGCAAGCAAGGAGGCTGGAAGATGGCACATCGGCGATGGAGGTCGACATATCAATATGCTGGAGCCGTTTGGACACCATCCCGACAGCTTCTGGAGCATCTTGGTATATACAAATCGCTCTGTCAGATGCATGGTTCCTCTGGGACAAGTACCGAGGTCGTTGGAATCGAATATGGGAAGCCGTATCCCACACAACCGGGGAGCTAGATGGACTCGAGCGAGGAACGTTCCCAAGAGATGGGTTCTGGGTGGTACGAGATGCTCGTGGAATAGGCTAGCAAGTGCACGGAGATGGAGTCTGCTCTAATGCGGCTCTGAGCACGGCATGACACTGCATGGTGATCATGCGCACCACTTCTGGGATGCAAGTAACGCGGGAAGTGCCTGACGATCCCAAACCCAGCCACAGAGGTCCCTCGGGTCAGTCATCCTGTTCGTAAGTCATTGATTGGCGGAAAAGCTCTGTTTTTCAGTTGCGTGTGTGGGAACTATGACTAGGTACCGCACACCGGGAAGTGTTAGCTGCTGGAGCTGGTAACCATCCGGGCGATACTGCTAGATGAGTTTGACCTCGGCACGCTTATACCAGCTTCACTCGAAGTAGCCCTAACATACTTACCTAGTCATTGGTTGTGGCTATGCTCAATGAACCCACCGAGGAGCCATGACCGAGAGAGAGCAAACAGCCCCAGATAGTCCCAAAAACAGCCAAACAAGGAGGGAACTGTGGCTCACTTAAACCCCCAAACAGTACAGCTCGAAGTTTCGAGTCTCAGTCGACGGAGTTTGAGGGCAAGAAGCAATACCGACTGCCCAACATACCAAACTTGTTCATGTAAACGGAACGGAGCGATGCTAGTCCAAGGTTGCCTCGATTGAAAGGAGATTCCAAGCCCAGGACTTTTGGTCACGAACGGGGACCAATTGACATCGAGCGAGGGGTTGTCGATACCTACCTGACTTGGAGGGACATATACTCTCTCATGCTCTGTCAATTCGGTTACCTCTTCACCTGTAGGCATGTGCATGGCAAAGTGACACTGCCGACTCAACTTTTACGATGTTGCTAGTCTGGGATCTGGATAAGTCTGATTACATGCCAGCAGGTATATGTCTAGACTGCTGCCAACCCATAGGGCCATAGATCCATCTGCCATGGAGAGATGCTCGCAGGCTGAACCCAACGTTCTTGTGCAGGGTCTTTGAAGTCAAGTTCAAGAGCGTATACATCAGCCGTACGCTCCGCTCAAAGCACGTCGTCAATGTATTAAGGAACCAGGTGCTTGAAAGGCCATCGGTTGACACCAGCACGTTTGCAAAACTCCGAGTCTCCAAACACGTCTACCTCCGGTATCTCTGGGTATATTAAAACCACAACCGTGCGGTTTTACAATGGCCACGACTCTGAGAACGCCGCAGTTTGATACTATAAACTTGTTATCGACAGGTCTGTTGTGAGAATGGAATTGATCTCTCGGGCCAGTCATCACTTTTGACATTGTCGGGACTGTCAGAAGTGACAAGCTTAGCCTCAGATTTCCAAATATGTCACGGGATGGGGGACACGTCTGAATCTGGAGTCTTGCTAAGGAGGAGCATAGAAGGTCATCTGTGGCGGTGGTCCTGCGGCAAACAATCCAAGGCAAGCAGCTTTGTGTTCTTACGCCAGGCTTCGCGCTGCAGCTCGCCTCATAGGGCTGAAGGTCAGTCCTCCATACCGGCAAGCGACATCCCCTTCTTTGAATGAGTACCCTTTTTAGAGCGAATGTGTTCCATACTCACAACCTTCTGACTGGCTGCGACCAGATCCATTGAAAGTCGTCAACCTGAATTCATCCTACTCTGAGCAGAATCGAGGTTGTGTTGTTTCAGCTATGCAACGGCAGGGCACCTGGGTGTCATGACGTCTTACCACAGCCCGCCCTCGGGTAGCCTGGATGAGAATCAACTCGACTAGCAGGGCTGGCCCACCGCTCTACAAGCAGGTAATTCAAAATTCTGAAATTGAATGTAGGAATCAAGCCTCATCATCAGATCGGATGGCGAAGATGCACTGCACGCATAAGTACGAGCGTAAAGGTCGCAACAGTATCCGATTACTGTGTTTGCAGCTGCTGCACACTGTATTTTTTTCCTGTATCACCGCACTACGTCCTCGCTGCCAAGATCCTCGCCAACCAAGCGTCAACAATGCAACGTCCTGGCAATTACACCAACCATAATGTATCTGTTCTCAGCTGACATGCCCCTGCCGGGTCACCGTCTTCAATAAGACGACACTGATTTTGTGCAGATTGCGTCGCGTATATGGGATTGTCTGCAATTCTCCATCTTTAACGTCGCGTCAGTTCGTAACGGGTTCCGTGGTTTACAGAGCCAAACCGAGGGACAGGCGGCTCTCTGTGTGATCGACGTCATTCAGCTAATTTCGGCCCCTTGTTTGAGTCTGAATATCCAGAACGCGACCACCAAATCGATATGACTCTACGGCACTACGTAGTCGCGAATCAGCCATGTCATCGGTACGGCGAACCCGCGCTGTGAATCGGGTTGCCAGTACCGTAATACCAGCAATTCTTCTTGGCTGCATTGGGTTCGCAACGTATGTCGTCTCAAAGCGCATTTGTGGTCAGTAGTCCATCGTGAAACCCCGGACTCCCAAGGCTTATGCTGATCTTCCAACTATCACAGTGGACTGGTTCCTGAACACAAGAGGTCAAACCACAACTGCCGTGGTGCTGCTGGTATTTCACTTCGTCGTCTTGGCCATCGAGTTGGCCGCATATGCACGACTGGTCGTCACTATACTCTTCGATCCAGGCTTGCTACCACGGGGGGAGAAATACTCTGAATCGACAAAGGAAGGGAGACAGCTGTCAGGGACGGGACCCGACGGGAACGATCTTGAAGGCCGACGTTACGACGACATAGAAGCGGGACACAGCCGAGACGTCGACCCGAACAGTCCTGGTCTAGAGCGATTCTATAGCAAGGATGTCTTCATCTGCGAGAACGACGGCCTGCCAAGGTGGTGCAGCTCTTGCAAGAACTGGAAGCCCGACAGAACTCACCACAGCTCCGATATCAACAGGTGCGTCAGGAAGATGGATCATTTCTGTCCGTGGGTTGGCGGTATCATATCAGAGACATGTAAGTGCGCGGATGAAAGGTGCGTCGATGTGCTGGCCGAGAAACGTGGTTGACATGTCGTCACAGCCTTCAAATTCTTTGTCCAGTTCGTCTTCTACAACACACTATACTGCATCATCTGTCTGGTCGCCTCCGCTTTGTGTCTCCACGACCAGCAAGCGACACATCACAATGACGGGGTAACAATCGCCATCATTGCTATGGCTGCCTTCTTTGGCCTCTTCACATTCGGGATGACTACGGTCTCGCTTCAATACATCATCTTGAACCTGACCAACGTGGAAATTATCCGGCAGAAGTCCATGGTACATCAGCTTGCCATTAGAGTTCCCCAACATACCGAACCGACGCCATACGTCCACATTGTCACATATCCCCTACCGGAGCCAGGCAATGAGGGGCCAGCCAGCGGTCCGTTAGTCGGGCACGACGACCCGCTGTCGGCAAGGGATCAGCTAGCCACACGCAAGTTCGCTGTTGTCCGTACGCAACTGGGCGAGAACCCCTGGGATCTCGGGCCCTACGACAACTGGAAGTCAGTCATGGGGACCAATATATTGGACTGGCTTCTGCCGATCAACATGTCCCCATGCGTGTACGAGGAAAACAACGAGAGCTTCTATCGGATGGGTTCGCTTCATGGCGAGCTACGAGCTAGGTATAGTTTACCCCCTGTGGGTGAGGGGCACCGTACCCCGGGATTCGAGCCACGGGGAAGGTAACACAAAGCAGCACATGAACATATATGATACGTAGGGTACCACGAAGTGATGAATTCATGAATGTATGCCAGTGGGAGCGAAACAGCAGGATTAGAGACTAATGTATAGTTTTGGGAATAATGAAACAGGTTATTTAAAGGACGAGCTGAATATGTGCAGGGAATGTGCATCCTTCCACGTAGGACATAAAGACCCCGGATGGTCAAGTACCTGATAATTGACCTGAAATTAGGTGCACGGAGTCCGGATTTGGGAAGCAGTTTAGGAGCAATCACCGCCCACGTGACTTGGTGTAGGTTTCCACCTATGACGCGACTACATACAAGACATCGCGCGCGATCGCGCGCGGAAATTGATACCGTCAGGGAATTCCCGTTGTCGCTATGTTCACCATGCCTTGCTATTATGATCTCAGCAGGGAATGAACATGGCAACGTTCCTGATTATCAGCTAGTGAGTGAGCGAATCGTCCAGCCGACGACATTGCATGAGCTCCGATGTCCTCCCCGCAAGGTTTCCGAGAGTCATCTCCTGCTGGTGCGCCCGGACGCCGACGCTCCCGCTACACTTACCGTCATCTGTCTCAGCTAGCATCATATTCGGCGACCAACCCGCTACGGGTCGTGGCTCATGTTGACCTGGATGCATTTTATGCGCAGTGTGAGATGGTTCGTCTGGGCGTCCCGGCAGATCAACCATTGGCCGTGCAACAATGGTACTCATGCCAGAAATGCCATGTCACATGAAGTAACGATACTAAATCAATCTCTTTCCAGGCAAGGCCTGATAGCCGTGAACTACCCTGCCCGTGCTCACGGCATCGGTCGTCACTGCGATGTTACTGAGGCCAAAAAATTGTGCCCAGACCTGATCGCACAGCATGTCGCGACCTGGCGCGAAGGCGAGGACAAGTGGGCTTATCATGACGATGATGCCGCCGTAAGCATCGCTACGGACAAGGTGTCTCTCGATCCCTACAGACTGGAGTCGAGGAAAATTTTGGCGTTGATCAAGGAAAGCCTCCCGCCAAATCTGCAGAAGGTTGAAAAAGCCGGCATCGATGAGGTGTTCCTCGATCTGAGTGCCCATGTGCATTCCATTCTTCTGGACAGGTTCGAGGAGCTCAAGCTTCCTCCACCATACGATGACCCAACGGAGAAGTTGCCAATGCCATCCATAACAGCACTCGACTGGAAGGCAGATGCTCTTGTGGACTTGGACCACGAAGAAGATGAGATAGACGATCCGGACTGGGACGACGTGGCCATATTGATTGGCTCAGAAATCGTTCGTGAAGTGAGGGCAGCTATAAGAGAAAAACTCAAGTACACCTGCTCCGCTGGGATAGCGAACAACAAGATGGTCAGCAAGCTTGGCTCGGGCTTCAAGAAGCCCAACCAGCAGACCGTCATTAGGACACGAGCGATACAGCACTTTTTGTCCGGGTTCAAGTTCACGAAGATCCGGAATCTGGGTGGGAAACTCGGGGATCAAATCGCCCAACTCTTCAACAGTGAACAAGTTGCGGACCTGCTATTGGTCCCTCTCGAGCAGTTGAAGTCCAAGCTCGGCGATGACACGGGGATCTGGGTGCACAACTACATCCGTGGCATCGACAACAGTGAGGTAAACTCGCGGGTGCAGATCAAGTCGATGCTTTCGGCAAAATCATTTCGCCCCAGCATCAACACGTATGAACAGGCTGTCAGATGGCTTCGAATATTTGCCGCCGACATTTTCTCTCGCTTGGTGGAAGAAGGAGTCCTCGAGAACAGGCGCCGGCCAAAGACCATCAACCTCCATCATCGTCACGGAGGACAGACTCGGTCACGCCAAGGTCCCATCCCTCAGGGGAAAATCCTGGACGAATCGGCACTGTTCGAGCTGGCCAAGAGTCTCTTTTCCCAGATTGTGGCCGAAGGGAATGTATGGCCCTGTGCTAATCTTAGTCTGAGTGTGGGCGGGTTTGAGGACGGTGTCACGGGTAATATGGGTATCGGCGCATTTCTCGTCAAAGGAGAGGCTGCCCAGGCTCTCAAATCAGGTACGAGAGGAACAACACAGCAAGAAGCCGAACACGACATGAAGCGTCGGCGTGTCGCTGATGCCGGCATACAACGCTTCTTTACGAAGAAGCAGAGCACCGATGGCACTGGTGACCGCGAGTTGGGCTTTGATCATGTTAGCCCAACAGGCGACGTAGATATTGCCTCTACCAAGCTGGCGGAGGAGGGCAGACCTGCCCTCGACGCTGACGCAGCAGCTGCAGCTACTGTATGTGATGAAGCGCAAGCACATGACGCCGCCGACGAGATTAACCACGTCTGCTGCCGGTGCGAAAGCTCATTTCAGACTGCGGCCGAGCTGCAGAGCCACAACGATTGGCACTTCGCGAAAGACCTGCAAGAACGGGAGGAACGTGTCATCTCAGCATTTGCTCATCGCCCTTCTTCCTCTGCCGGCGGGAAGAAGACTGCAGCTGCATCACCCAAGCGAACCGGGAGGCCGAAGAAGTCGGAGCCGGGTCAAAGCAAGCTTAAGTTTGGCTGATACTGAACATGGTCCCTTGTTCATTTGCAGTCACGGACGCTCTATATGCTGGTCATATGGCTGATTCGGCATTGATCACAGAGCAGGCTGGGGAAATTCTCTCTAGCGATGTCTAAGAGCAGCGCCCGGTGACTTTTTTGTTGGTCGGCGGACACAGCCTGGCCTACCGCTCATTGAAGGATAACCTTCTTCCAAGCCCTCTAGACACACAAATCTAGCAAATCGACCCCCGCATTTCCCCTCGCTCGCCAGGCTGTCGATGCACCGCCATGGTCAACGCGGTAACGGACACGCCTTAGGTCGGTCCATCCCGAACCGCACAGCATTCGCTCAGACTCTTCCGTTACGGCGTGGGCCCATATTATCCTCAGCTATCACCCTCAGCCATTAAAGCTTGGGTCACACCGTCGAGGATGTATCGATGTTATGGTACTCAATCAATCGACTTCCAGGTCGAACAAAGACATGATCATTCAGGGCAACTTTACAGAACAATCCGGCGAACCTTGGCCTCCAGTGGCTTATGCACCACACGAATTGGTGCGGCCGTATGTTATATAGCTTCTTGAGCCAGCTCTCCATCCACGGACACGTCAAACCATCAGAAGCCTATGTGCTTGTCTATTGTGCACGCCAGTAACCTGGCGACTGTATCTGTGCGACGCTGGCCAGGTGGACCCCGAGCGGTAATGCATTGATACCTGACCTTCACAATATAGCCCAACCAAGCAGAGCCAACCTCTATATGCGTATGCTGCTTGGATACTTGGAAGGAAATCCCAGGTATTCTCGACGCTCGCAATGCTCGCCAATGGTAGATTTTTAAGGTAAGTAGGAGGACGCAGACCACGTCTGAAATGCCCTTCACCTTGAATTCACATCCAAGATATCCCTTTGCATGGGGAACATTCAGGCCTCTACGTTTATGCTGTTAACCCAAATATTACTGCTGTGAAGTACAAGCTATGTTCATCCGAAGGAACAATCTGTTCAGCGCCTTGATCCCCGTCCATACGTTATCGCTTCTGCACGACGGTCTTCTTTTAGTCCATGTATTCCCAGCACACGACAGCCCCAACCGGACCATGAACACATTTGAAGCTTGTAGGTGTTCCTAGCAGGTCGTACTACACTGCATCAAACTGTCCCATCCCACATACATGCCTCCAGTAGTTGCACACCGAGCCAACAAAACTGCCGGGGAACTCTCATGCCTGCTAGGAAGGAGACTGGACAGTAGCACAATCTGCGGTTCATGAATGCCAGTCGACAGTCACTACTCTGCTCCTCATGATACGTCTACAAGCACTGTACAATGAACTTCGGCAGGACAACACGGAACCTTATCCGGCTTTCCAGTTTGGCCAGTCACAGCAACTGCGGGTGGAAGCACTCAACCACGTCAGGAGGGTTCGACAGATTGGCATACGTCCACACTATGTACCTTATCCATACCCGTACGGCGTAAGTCTAGGTGCCTCTGTAATGGGCGATGCCCTATAGCACCTTACATCACCGCTTCCATTGTTCCTGAGTTGCAGTAGGAAGCCTTGTCAAGATGCTTTCCCGTTGCCTTCGATCCCTGCCTGTCCGTACCAATAGCAATAGGCGAGCGATTACCAACCTACACAGTAACTGCCAGCGGTCTGTCAGCTGCAGCCACCCATCAGAAACTTAGCACAGCGTCTGCTGTCGGTCACCAATTTCGGCTCATAAGGTGTTTGCGTACAGGTACCTACCTGAGGGAGGTATGCAGAGACAAGGCAGAAATCATATGGCTTCCTCATGCTTACTGGCTAGAGGTCAACCTGTCGAAGGCCAGTCATTCAGCATTCGACACATGTCGCGCGGCGCAGGAGGTACGTGAGTACCAGTTTCCAGCCAATCATATATGCGTAACTCCTTGGACTAGGCCAGCCAAAATCCCACAGCGCACAACCCAACCCAAAGTTGCACTTCAACACTTTAGGTTGCTTAGGGTACCTTTGCTTGGCCCCGGTCGCAGCGGGCCCCCCTCCAAACCCCCCTCGTCCAGCCAAACAAGAAGTGCTGCGTAAGTCGAGCGGCGGCGGCAGACGATCCTTTTCTTCGTCACCCGCCCACTACCCCCGTTTCCTCGTTTCCCACTCTTCTCCATCTCATCACGTCTCCAACTTTCCTCCTCGACATCCTCGCTGCCAGCTCTGCTCTTTTTGTGCTTGATCCTTAGCATTCTCGTATCATTCGATTTCTTGGGAGCCATACATCTTGGATCGCGCGTGCTTTTGCCCTTTTCTTTCTGTTTGAAGCTTGCGCATAATGTCGAGAGCGGTCAGAGGCAACCCGCCGCCTCAACACCAAACGGCGGCAGCTCGTCAAAACGAGTATTTCGTACCGCGAGATGGCATCGACCGCGAAGTAATCACCGCCGACATTTGTCGTTACCTCGGCAACGATGCTCTTGTTCGGCCGGGCACCTACGAGGTTCGTCTGGCCCCTCAGGCTGCTGCTTGGTTTCAGCCTTCCGTTGTCCATTCCGACCACCGAAGATATCGCTGTCGTGGCGTGACCCGAAGCTTGTGGACGTGGCTGACTTATAGGCGTAGCACCCTGACGGGCGATTGACGCAGGGGTATTTCATCACCGCGTACCGTAACCTAACATCAGTGAGTTGTCGTCCAAGACTTTATCTCTACCCTTGGTCCTATGCAAGGGGACCAAAAGACGTTTGTGGGATTTAGGATCGCTGAACCGTGCGTCTCTCGTCTCCAGGCAATGATACAGGATTTGAAGGCCGACTCTGCCCGCTGGGATGCGGAGCGCAGAGCGGCAAGCCGGTCTCGACCTGGCGTCGGCGGAGGTACAAAGCTTTCGAGCCATCCGTTCAACGCCTCATTAGTGAGACGCTCTAACTCGCCCACAGCTTCGATACCCCGCGGTGACGTGGACGGATACCGCAGCTCGGAGATCCATCAACAGCGTCAACATTACGGACCCACTGCCGACGGACAATACGCGGATCCCATGGCCGTGGATCCCCCTTCATATAACTATAGCAGCGGCCAGATGCAACCGCCGGCCGTGAGATACCCTGGAACTGGAAACTCCGGCTACAATGGAGTAAACTCCTCCGCCTCGTATGCCTCCCATCAGGCCGCACATCAGCCGCGCTACGAAGCCCAGCCGGCCGCTTATAGTAACAACCCGGTCTCGGCAGTGCAGTATAGCGTCCCACAGCAGTCGTACTCCCCCGGCCCTCCGGATGTCAACATGTATGGCGCTGCCACCATGACGTCTGGTTCAGGAATGGTATCCCAGGCTCCCTTTGGACAGGTTTCCAGTGCTCAGGATCAGGCCCCTTATGTCCGTGGAGCTGCTTTTGCCGCCCAGGCTGGAATGAACCCCATGGTCACGTCTTCGGCTGGGTCCAGCCGGAACATGTATGCCACGGCCGGCGGCGCTGGCTACCCAACGCCTGCTGAATATGGCTACGCCCAAACGGGCGGTGTTCCCGTTAACACTGCAGGATACGCGGCAGGGTACACCCAACCTCAAGATATCCTTTACGGTCGCGGTTCGTCTTCACAATCGCCAAACACCATCTCTGCTCCATCTGACCATTTAGCCTCTCCTACAGGAAACCAGAACCAGACTCCATCTCAGACAGGGTACAGTGCTGCCGTCCCGGCTACTCAGTACAAGGAAGTCCAGTCCCATCCCCCGGTCGGGAACCAGAATGCTGCTGCTTCCCCAGCACGCAACTCCGTGGGTCCTACGTCAACGGCCCAGGTTCAAACCTCGAGTAGTGGTCAGACCAGCGCGTCGACGGCAACGCATGCTCATACCCGTCGTGACCGGGATGGCGACCGTCACCGCAGTGGTAGGGACGCAGACCGTGACCGCGATCGGGATAGGGACTCGGACAGACATGCAGCAGAACGACAGGCTCACCGCCACAGGAACCGGTAGGAGATGCTTAAGCCTGAACGCTGGTGCTTCTCCCGTGATATATGCTTGTGAGTGCAGATCAGTCATGTTTCTTCCTTGTTTCTCACGGAACCCGGCCAATGTTGTGGGTTCTACCCAGAAGTTCGCGTTGTTGCGCCATGCCTTTCCAAGTGTGTTGCCTCTCCTCTTTTGCCCAGGATACCCGGATACATCGTCAGCGAACATCTGAGCACGGACAATCCATACCATGCCATCGGGAAACATTTCTTGGACATGGACAAGTTCCCTTCTTTGCCTGGATTGATCTACCTGATTTCCACTTGGAGCGGATTGCCAGACGTGCCTGCGACCTTGATCCCGGGATATCGATCAGCTACTCTTTGGACTTTACAATACGTCGGACTCCTTCCGCTGGGACTGGCCTCATTACTTGGACGATTACAGTCGTTGGATTACCAATCGTCGTGTATAATACACTGTCGACTTGATTTGTTGTTTCTCTCGTTGTGTTTCTCCATGGACGGACGCAGCAGCTGCTACAACGCCTGGGGAACGGAAGATCTGTGGCGAACAGGATCCCATCTCGTGGATAAAAGTTGTGTTGCATCAGCCTGCCACATTCATCGGGGTTTGCTCCTGATGGCTCATACACATTGATTTTTGCTGGCTTCATCCAAGATGGCCTATGCAGTCCTTTCTTGCCACTATATAGGCATCAGGGTGAGTTATACTGTTCTTATTTGGTTACATACCGGGGATACCCATCCTTTCGACTCTGCCGGGTTAGTGAGCAACTCTTCTCATTCATCAGGACGGATGCCAATCGAATCCGGAACCCCACAACGGACAGTGCTTCAAAACCTTTGTCTCATGTATTCGCATTTGGATTTCATGGATCCGAGAACCCAGTCTCTGCGACTTATATTCCGTACCTGCTTCGTTGGACTTTCACCGATCAGGACCACATCGAATGCTGGCTATAATCTTACCACTACATTAATACCCTGTGGGCCAAAGACAATATTACCGCATTGCAAAGACACATTAGCCGGACCACGTTGTACCGTGCAGGAGTCTCCCTTTGCGGGATGAGATAACCCGGAAGCCAACACGGCATGTTTTTCAGCTCTTCCGTTAAGCACCACACTGGTACGGGGGACACTATAGCCACGGCGGCTGCACACTGATGCAAGCTCTTCGCCTATCGTTACGATGGACAATGATTCCTGTTGCTGAGCTTGCCATCGTCATCTTACAGATATCCTTGCCCCTATTTTGGATCGGCGGTCCCGCCTTACTTGCGCTCTGTCCAGCTCTGTTGGCCGGCCTACTGCAGCTTCGAACCAGGATCTATTGGTGCTAGCGCTAGCCAGACTTCACCATTTTCCCTTGCCAGATATCGGGATCCATGGAAAGGCCTTGTGTATCGGCCATGGATGGACCATACACTCCTCCTCCGAGGGTACCATCACCCCGTGGGACTGAGTTGCGTGTTACGAGCCTTTCCCATCAGTGATTTGAGGACTGGCCTACATTCTTCAGCTTTCCTTGGGGTTTACGCTTGTCCATTGGCGTTCATGTTCGATCGGGTTAACTAACGACTGCTTGACGTGACAGGCTTATGACACATTGCGAGTTGCTGTCCTACTCCTGGCTTGTTATGACGTGGACTGAGCGGTTACTGGGTTTTGGGCAGTCAGAAAGGAAATGGAGTTTCGGCATTTGTCTTTCGAGCGGATTGTGACAGGCAATTATTGCTTGGTTCCACATCAGGGACTAGGAAAGTGGTCTGGTGTGAATGCTTGTGGTATAGGGCAATACCAGTAAGCCATGTGCTGGTCGGGTGTTACGGTTTGGGTCTCGGCTGGGAGTTTTGGAGCTTGGTGCTTTTATGGTCTGTATGGGATTGATTTCTGAGACGACGGATGTGCGCATGAGGTGTCAATTTCCATCGTTCGGGTAATAGAAAGTGGACATGTTCACGGTCAATGATGGGATAGCCTTGGTCATGATAACACTGGTCAAATATGTTGGTGGTTCTTGGTATCGCTTGGTTGACCTCGTCGTGCAAAATGTGCTTGTGAGGATGTTTTGCGTTGGGATATTCGTGCGTTGATACCATGACCAGGCTAGGTGAGCCGAGCCCTAGCAGGTAAAAGTACATTTACCTGGGCATCCTCGAACACTTTTGTGCGACCGAGCCGAGAAGCTGATGCATGTAGTGGCTTCCACACAAGCAGATGGCTGGAGCAGAATGACTTGGACGGACCATGATGCATCGTTGTTGAATGTCATCCTGTACTCCGACCAACCGGCACGTAGATTTTTGAACCATGGAAGTTGTTCTCAGAATGCCCTGGAATGAAGCCACGCAGGCCGTGGTTTCCCAAATATGGCGGCGTGGTCAAAAACCTGGAACTAGATGAAACACACTGGTCTCAACTGGTAGCAATAGGATGGTCTTTTTCACCCTTGTCGAGCAGTTGCCCCTAGGGGAGAACGTATGTATGGAGCATACAAAGTCAGTTAGCAGACTGCGGGCAGTGGACGATAGGTGATTGACCAGTTTCAGACTGACAATGGTACATCGGAATGTCAAAGAAGTCGAGAGCCCCTATTTCTCCAGAACTATTGGTGTAGCATGGTGTACGTGTCGGACTGACAGCACAAGTCATTTCTAAACTAGGTTCCTCGGAAATCACATAAACTTGTCCTTTACTCCAGAGAGGCTCATAAGTTATCCGATTTGACTGAGCCTATTGAGATCTTGAGACAACCATGCAGTCCGGCCAAGTGGACTCTTTTTCGGCTGTTTCTCTGGTTGGTAACTCAGACTGACCTTCCAAGTTCAACTCCTGTCACCGCCCCAGCTCGCCCCAAGCTTTCGGCCAGGCTACCCTTGAAATGCATATTCTGCCGGCTTTCACCACCCTGCGTGTCCTGGGTAGGTTGGTGCTGCTTGCCTTTCGCAGTGCCCCGCCAAATTAGCGCCATGTC
>QVQW01000108.1:0-72748 GCA_003635345.1 Coniochaeta pulveracea | reverse complement strand
ACACACCTGTGACTTGTAAAGGGGCCGTGCTTGAGTACAGGTGGGCCGGGAGGGGCGTCATGAGGTTGGCGGGCGGTGGACCACACTCGGGCGGCTAAAGTTCCACACTCAGGTCAGAAATCACCCGTGTACCGTAGCACGTACGCCGTGTAGCACTAGTCTAGTAGCGCAGGGGTAAGACTATCTGTAGGACGCGGGGGTATCCTTTGCGCTTGATTACGATGGTCGGGTTGTGCAAGTGGCACGACTTCAATAGTAAGAGTTGGTCCGGTAAGCTGCCTGTAGTCATCATGGTTCAGCTCGTCGGAGGCATAGTTCTGTCTCTGCTGTCTGCAGCATCTGCCACAGTCTCTGTTCCCACAGATGAGCTCACCTGGCCACACCTGCCCAAGTACTTCCACCTTCCCCCATTGAGAGAACAAGCAGCGATACAAGATGCTTGGACCAAGGAGCGTCGTGACTCCATTCCGGCTCTTCTCCAGAAGTACAACGTTTCAGGATGGTTGATCTCTCAACGCGAATATGCGGAGGACACGCTGTTCTGGTCACTCAAGCCCGCAACCGCATTCGCCGCCCGTCGGCGCACAACAGAACTCTTCCTTGCCGTGCCCGACGCCAAGAACAACAAAACGCACCACTCCTGGATCACCAACACGCCCGAGACTGATCTCTGGCCCGAGCTGAAATGCATCATCCAAGATGAGAAATTGCACAGCATCGCCATCAACCAGAACCCAGACGTGGCGTTCGCATCCGGCATGCACGCTGGCGAATTGCGGGCCATGAGTATTCTGGGCAAGGAAACGTGGAAGGCTTTTGTGCCTGTGCCTCCCATGCTGCCCATCGAGCTGGTTGGGACGATGGTGGAGGGCAAGGCGCTGTGGTATCGCAAGCTTATGAGTACCGCCTGGGCGATGATCAGCGAGGGATTCAGCGAGCGGGTTATCGCGCCGGGTGAGAGTACCACGACGGACGTGGAGTGGTGGCTGAGGGAGAAGATCCAGCAGATGAACTACACCACTTGGTTCCACCCCTCTGTGAGCATTTTCAGAGGCGGGGAGAGTCCGTTTGCTAAAATCGTCAACGGTGAAGCGGAGGATGACAACACCATCAAATACGGAAACCTGCTGCATGTCGACTTCGGCGTCACAGCACTGGGAATGAACACCGACACGCAGCACATGGCCTATGTCCTCTATCCCGGCCAAACGGAGGACGATATCCCTCGGGGATTCTTGGACGGGCTGAAGAAGGCGAACCGGATGCAGGACATTGTCAAGGACAGCATGGAGATTGGAGTCGGTGGTGATGAGATACTCAGACGGTGCCGTGAGCAGATGGCAGCTGAGGGGATCGAGGGCAAGGTCTATTCCCATCCTATCGGGGACTGGGGTCATTCCGCGGGTACAGTGATCGGTAAAGACACTCCCCACTCGACAGACCAAGGCGTAAGGGTACTGACTTTATCTACGTCCAGGCATGACCAATCTCCAAGACGGGGTCCCTGTGGTAGGACAGTTCCCCCTGTTACCCAATACGTTCTACAGTGTCGAACTGTTTGCAGAGCACTTCGTGCCGGAGAAGAACGCCACCTTTGTCTTCCCTCTCGAGGAAGATGTCTGGTACGACGAAGGCTACGGTTGGAGCTGGGTCTACCAGCGGCAAGAGAGGTTTCACGTCATCAAGTCACCCAAGAAATCGGTCCTGCAGACTCAATATGACCTGTAAATGCACCACGGCGGATTTGGATGGACCTATTTGTTTCATTCAAGCAATTCCAATCTATACCCCTCGTGGCTTACCTATGTACCTTTCCCTACCATGCAATCTGCGTTGCTGACATCAAAACAGCATGCCACCCAGCATTAATCCACCAAACAGAGGAAAGGCCAACGGCATTCCCACCCCTCGGAAGCCTCCCGGCCTGCCATACGGCGATCTGGGTCGTCCATATCGGTTCATGGCTCCGTACCCATACGCACCAGGAAACTGGTTCTGGTACATCAGGTGGTTGGTCCCCATGCCCCCCGGGACAATCTGCATTCTGCCTCTATCCGCGTACGGGTCCAGGTACTGCCCGGAGCTGCCATACTCGTTCGGATTGTTGAGCATGTCATCCTCGAGGCTCGCGCCTCCCTCGTACAGCCCATCGGCCCGGACAAACCTCGCTCCTGACTTGCCAACCTGGGGTCCTCCGCCCTTCTCGTAGATGACCTCGGTCACATACGGACTTAGTCTGTTCTCGCGCGCCACACGAGGATAATGGGCACCTGGCGGCT
The DNA here is from genome assembly GCA_003635345.1 of Coniochaeta pulveracea. Lineage (NCBI taxonomy): Eukaryota > Fungi > Ascomycota > Sordariomycetes > Coniochaetales > Coniochaetaceae > Coniochaeta > Coniochaeta pulveracea. Next base: position 70,469 of record QVQW01000108.1, on the reverse strand, counting down.
GTAGATACAGCTCCCGTCCTTCGTCATCAACACCCAAGAGATGTGGCTTTCCGGTTCTTGTCGCGGCCTTGAGTCCTTCCCGGAACAGCTTGTATGATCTGAGTGCCTCCTCTTCCTGTTCCGCTTCCTCTCGCCGACGCGTAGCGCGCTCCTCATGTGTGGAGTTGGTTAGTCGGTCTTTGAGCTTTCTGCCAAGACTTGCTCCTTCCTGCGCATTGGCAGGCCTTGAACTTGCCTCCGCAGCACTGCCACCATTGTTGCTTGTAGTTCCGTAGTCGGGATCGGACTTGGTCGGGGCGTGAGGATGCAACAGACCCTCACGAGAGAGGCGATCACGCTCGGCAGGAGGTAGGCTATCTATGTAGGTCTGGTCGTCGTACGGATGTCGCCAAATGGAGCGTGGGGGGTTCTTGGTCTTGTCGACGTAATAGTGGTGATCGTAGTGATGGTCGAAGCAACGAATCCAGCCAGGAGGAAGCGGTCGGCCTTCGTCTTCCATGCTGCGACGGGAGTCCGCTGGGATGCCATTGCGGCCCGTGTTGGAAGGCACCTGAAGCGTTGAGCTGGCAGCCGGTTGTGGTTGAGAAGCGCTGGAACTGCCCGTTGCTTGCTCGTAGGATGGAGGTGCGTCGTCCATCTTGCTCGTCGATTCGTTATCTGACTATGACTAGGAGTAGGTAGAGGATAGGATTTGCTAGGTCGCAAATAGGCTTTGTTGCTGCTCAGTTTGGATCTCCTGATGCAATCTGTAGCTTGTCCAAAGAATACGTTGGTGGGGTAGTAGTAGAGTTGCTGGTGACGTCGAGTAAAATGCACCTCTTGGGCAACTGACGTCATGCGAGTTGACTTGGCCGTTGCATAGTGGTAAACTCTACTGAACTATTCGTACCCGTCAAGCCACAACCTTGCCTTGTAATAATGAGATATGTTGAAATATATAGGATCTAGGGAACAGGATGGAGCTAAGGACATATGTGATATGGGCCGAAGGCTTATTTCCTATAAGAATAGGCCTTCCCACTGCAAAGAAACCTCCTTAGCTAGTTAATCAAGTTAATAAGAATATAGTTTAACCTATACTTTTTACTAAGTTATAAGCCCGGAATTCCACTACGTTAGTACTTTTACCGCGTAAAATACTATACTATGTTTTCTACTTAGTGAAAAATAGACTTTTCACGATCTTTTACCCTTACTAATATATTTTTTACCTTTTTCGGAACGTAAGAAGATATATCCGAAAATAGATTTAAATTTAGCTAAGTACTCTCCTTAATTCTAAACCCTTAAAATTCTACCTTTCTAAAAACTCCCTTATTTTTTAGTAAAAGTAAAATAATTAATACTTTATTATCTTCTCTACTTCTACGCCCGCTTTAATTAAGAAGAACGATTAGACCGGCTACCTTAGGAAAAGTTTTAGATTAAGAATACTTCCTATATCTCGTAAAAGAGATTGTTAATATAGGAGGTATTAAAGGAGATCCGTTAAACCTATTAGTAAACGACGATACCTCTTACTTTCTATTATAAAGAACGTTATCCGAAGACCTTATAGAAGTTAACGACCTCGTTATAAAAGCCGATACGTTTTTTTTAGCTAACTTTACCGACTTATACGGTATAGAGGTCCGTATACCGCCTCCGTTATTAGGGGACCCTCTTTTAACTACTACTCCTCTTCTAAATCTTATAAATAAGCGATAAAGTATCTACCGTCGCTTACTTTAAGAATTAGAATAATAATAATAATAGTAGGTAGAGATAACTAAGTATAATAACTATATAATATTAGGATCGGAAGCGGTACCGATAACCGCCGATAACTATAGAAATAACGGCTCCTCGGTTATACTATTATTTATAAGATCCTAGGTCCTAATCACGTTATTACTAACTATCTCCAACTTTATCGTTAACTCGGCGCCCCCGCTTAATAATCGCGGCGACTATTATAAGTAGGAGTAACGTATATAGTTCGTTATTATAAATAGCGGTATAGGATATCTTTTTACTACCTACGATACTAAGGATAAGGTGCTTATAGAATTATTAGATATATAGAGGTATAACTAACTATTTCTTATTACGTTTTTAAAGATAACCTTTAACAAGGTTACTAAAAGCTACTTCGAGAACGATAATATAATAGTAAAGATCTCTACCCGTATTAAGTAATAGTTCAAATTATCCGGAATTAGGCCCGTCGAGAAGCTTTATAGCGAACTCCGTAATCTTAATATTACGGAATACGATAATATAGTAGACTTTTATAGCAAAATTTATACGATTAATAACGGATTTGCCGAGGTTAACCGGTCCCTTATATTAAACGATATATATCTAATTCTAACGCTCTTTAACGCTTTAGACGAACGTTTCGAATCCTTTAAGAGTACTTTTTAAAGGGATCGGGCTAATAATATTAAGATACCCCTTTTTATAGATGTTATTAGCTCCCTTAAAACGGAGTCTACTAAAATCGATAAGGGTATAGCCGTATTAGTAGTATAGGGTAGGATTAAGAGACTTAACCCTAACTCGGATCTAACTTTTCGGAATACTAAGCGTAAGAGGATAGTTTACGTTATTTATAAGAAGTTAAGCTACTCTTTAGAGGAATATTAGTATAGAAACCCTACTCGTAAGGAAGAATTTTACGCTAAGAGGTTAAAATAGGCCCGGTAAGAAAAGAAGGAGGTTACGGAAGTACTCTTTATCGGAATAAGATCGCTTATTATATTCTAATTATACTTAAAACTTATATTTTATAATTACCTTTATACTTTTATACCTTTATAACCTTTATAATCTTTATAACCTTTAGAACCTTTATAATCCTTTATTACCTTTATCACCTTTATTACCTTAACCTACTTTGGATATAAGACTTTATAGCCTTAATATAGTCTAGGTCTTCGACTTAGGATACGGGTAATACTCGACGTATCGCCGGAGCGAGTTCTCTACGTACTCGCCTTATAAAGGGGAGATTACCGGTATCGGAAATACTATAGTTCTAATTATAAGAATAAGCTAAGTTACTAAAGAATACGTATATTAGGGTAAATCTATCTTAATCGTTCTCTATAATATCTTATACGCTCCTAAGCTAAGCGTTAATCTCGTTTCTATTACCTAACTCCTTAAGTTAGGTATAACGATAAATCTAGAACTCGGGTCTTAGCGAGTTATAAAGAGTTAGAAAACGATAAAGGCCCGGTTATACGGCAACTTTTATATACTTTAGACCTCCGCTATTCCGATTTAGGTATTAGTAGCTTACTTAATCTCGCTAAAGATATAATTATAGTATAAGAGAATAAGCTACTTTAGTAAAGCTAACCTTACCCGATTAAAGGATATAATAAATAGAATATAAGATACCCGAACCTATTATATATATAAACCTTATATCCTTAGAAGAATAAGGGAGATATCGTACTTAAGGATATTACTTAAAGGGGAGTACCCTAATAACGTTATATACGTTAATATCTACGGTCCCTTCTATATCCTTAGATATTAGGGGGAACGATACTAGATCGTTATAATCGATAGCTTTAGTCGTTATAGTAAGAGCGTTATATTAAAGATTTATACGAGATATTAGGTATATATACGAGACTTTATTTATACCTTAGAAAACTAGGAACCTTTATAACGTAAATACCGGCTTATTTACTTAGATAGTATATTAGAATTTGTTAGCCGAGAATTCAAGGATTAGGCCTAAAAACGTAGTATTATTATCCAAACCTTTTTACTTAAATAATACTAATTAAACGGCTTAGCCGAAAGCTTTAATATTACGATTAAGGATAAGCTCTTACCTACGATATTTAGTAGCGGTATCTATTATAAATATTAGCCGGAAATCCTTAATATAGTCGATTACTTACGTAATCGAAGTCCTTATATTACCTTTAAGAAGATACTTTTTAAGATCGTTTATCGGAAGCGACCCGATATCTTAAATATTAGAACTATTAGTATTATTACTTAGATAATGAAAATAACCTTACGTCGCCCGAAACTCGTTGAAAAATTAGAACGATACTAGCTCCTTAGCTTCGTTAGTAATACCTACTATAAGCTCCTTCGCCGAGACGGAAGAGTAATCATCTCGATAAACGTTTATTTCGAATAAGACCGAGCCTTTATTAAGAATAAGCCCTCTCCGCCTACCTTATAATAACCTTACCGACTTACCTTATAACGATCCGATCTAAGCCCTCGACTTAGATAATACTTTTTAGACGAAGATAACGAGGCCCTTACTACTAAACGTTAGAAAGAGGTGGATCTACTTATATATATATAAAGATAGGAGGAGGAAGAATAACTTATATAAAAAGAGGCTACGTAGCTTATATAATATATACCGGGCTACTCGGAACTTAAGTAGTTATAAAGGTAACGTATAGCGAATATTAGGTACCCCCCTAAAATATTTGCTTTATTTATTTACGCCTTAGCTCTTATAATAGCTTCTTAGAAGGATATAGAAGAATTACGTATTATTTAAGAAGTTAGAAAAGGCTTTGAAGCTACTAATTAGGAAAAGGCTATATAAGACGAGTTATAATCCTTATAATAAAACGGTACTTAGAACCTTATATCGCTTACTAAGGTGCCTCTAAAATATAAGGTATTAGATAGGAAATAGGTTTTTAAGCTTAAGAAGGGCGCTAATAACGAGATTATACGATATAAGGTAAGATAGGTAGTATATAGCTTTGAGCAAATAGAAGGTATTAACTACTTCGAAACCTTTATTACGGTAATAAAACTAATAACTTATAAGGCTATGTTTATTATCGCTACGGCTTAAGATTATAAGATCTAATAAATAGATATTAAGACCGCTTTCCTTTACGGTAAAGTCGAAGAGGATATTTATATATGCTAGCTAAAGGGTCTCGACTAAGATAATAAGGTTTATAAACTAGAAAAAGCCTTATACGGCTTAAAATAAGCCCCCCGAGTATAGTTTTAAACGCTAAGTAACTTCCTCGGTACCTTAAGTTATAAACCTATTTACTCGGATATAGGAGTCTTTATATTAAACGGCTAAACTTTTATTACTATTTATATCGACGACCTTCTAATTATCGGCTTAGATAAATAAGCTATTAATAACTTAAAGGTAGCTTTAAGTAATAGGTTTTAGATAACTAATTTTAGGGATTACTATTATTATCTTAGTATTAGGATTATTAGAGACCGCGTTAAACGCGAGATTTACTTAGATTAAATTAGGTATATAAATAAAATCTTAAAGTAGTTCGATATATAAGATTACGTATAAGCTCGTTTACTTATAGATCCTAGGTCAAAGCTCTAAAAGCCTAATTAAGCTTATACTATTATAACTAAGGACCGCTACTAATACTAATTAATAGTTGGTATACTAATATACCTAATATTAGGAATAAGGCCTAATATCGCTTTTATAGTCTTAGTAGTTAGTCGATACGCCTCTAACCCGGACCTAAGCTATACTAACGTAATTAAGCGGATCTTCCGATATTTAAAAGATAGTCGGTTACTATTCCTTCGTTATAAGGGAGATATTTAAGCCCTCCGTAGATATATAAATACCGACTAAGAGGGAGACCTCGATATACGAAAATTAATTAGCGGGTACGTATTTAACGTTAGGAGCGGTATAATTAGCTAATCCTCGAAGCGGTAATAAATTATAGTATTATCGAGCTACGATATAGAATATATAAGCTAAACGTAGGTTATAAAAAAAGCTATTTAGCTTAAAAGACTTTTAGGAGAACTTACTAATATTAAGTCTAAAGAAGTAATATTAGTAGTAATATTTTCTAATAACTAAGGCGTAATAGCCCTAGTATAAAACTTAACCTTCTACGGTAAATCGAAGTATATTATAATATAGTAATACTTCGTCCGAGATAAGGTTAAAGAAAAGGAGGTCGAATTAGTGTTTATATCTACTAAGGATATAGTAGTAGATAGATTAACTAAGGCCTTATTAAAGGATAAGTTCCTTAAATTTCGGGAAGTACTTAGGCTAATAGAATAGCTTAGAAAGACGGAATAAGGAGTATTACTCTAATAGGAGTATACTTAAGTAGGAGTCTCCTCCTACTCCTTATACCCTAAGTAGGAGTATTAAAATATATAGGATCTAGGGAATAGGATAGAGCTAAGGACATATATAATATGGGCCGAAGGCTTATTTCCTATAAGAATAGGCCTTCCCACTATAAAGAAACCTCCTTAGCTAGTTAATCAAGTTAATGAGAATATAGTTCAACCTATACTTTTCACTAAGACAACTACCAATAAGTACTTTAGGTATCGTAAGCTCATCTTTCATTATTCTTCATTATCTTCCAGGTCACAGGCCCTATGGCACTCAAACTGTAAGCTAAGGACAGTCAAGTGGTGGTGTCCTTTACTGCATCCATATCACATCAAGTCTCCTTCCTCAGACAGCAAATCCACCCGAAGCAGCCTGTCGCGGCTCGCCAGCGGCCTCAAAGGTGCCGTTAGCCAACAGCCTCACTCCCTGGGCGGTACTCTGGCCCGGCGCTATCCAGGTGACATTATGGCCGAGCGACTTCATATACGCGATGGTGCGGTTATTATACGCCCATTCGAAGGACACCTGGTTCGGCACCAACTGATCATGGAGTCTTGGTTCCGCCAGTGCCTGTGCCGTGGTCATGCCCTGATCCAACACGTGGTGGAGGTTTTGAATGGTCGCCGTGATGATCCTACTTCCTCCCGCTGCTCCGACAACAAAGTATAGCTTCCCTTCAGGTGTCTCAACTATCGTCGGAGAGATTGACGACAGCGGTCTTTTTCCAGGTTTGATGAAGTTCGCCGGGCTAGGGATGTAGCCAAACGCGTTGGACGTGCCCGGGATGGAGAAGTCGTTCATCTCATCGTTCATGATGACCCCGGTTTCCGGTACCATGAGCTGACTTCCGAACAGCAGGTTCACCGTGGTCGTCAGACTCACCGCCATACCGCTCGCGTCGGCAGTAACAATATGCGAGGTGCCCGGCGTCTCAAGACTCTCCAGTCCACTCGGATCATAGGCGCTGACATTCTGAGTGTGCAAGTCACTGATCTTGGAGCGTATCTCGGCGGCCGTTTTGTCGGACAACATTTCCGCCTCATACTGCGTGAGGTTCGGTTGAAATGAGGGATCCCCTAGGTTACTCCTCTCCCCATAGGCGAATCTAATCGCCTCGTCCAGTCGGTGAGTCGTAAGGTTGATTTGGGCCGGGTCGCCGAAGCCCTCATAGCCTTCTACGATTTTCAGAGCAGACAACGCGACCACGCCTCCTGCCGGTGCGCTGCAGGCACTCAACTTAAACCCGCGGTAGGTGATCTGGGCAGGTTTCCTGATGGCTACCTTGTAGTTCGCCAAATCCTCCAAGGTCATCGTGCCGTTCGCCTTCCGCAACGCTGTGATGGTGGCATTGGCAATGGCCCCGGTGTAAAATGCATCGGCGCCTTCATTGGCAATGGTTTCTAGTGTGTCGCCATATCGTTTCCTGGTCATGGTCTCGCCCAGTTTGACGCGGTGGCCATGGGGAGCGAAGTCGATGGCCCAGGTCGGGTTGTCGGTCAGGAAGGCGTTGGAGGGAGTGACACTGTTCATGTACCGGACCAGATCAGCCGTGACATTGAAGCCATTGCGGGCAACGCTGACGGCCGGGGTGACGACGGTTTTCCACGGCAGTTTTCCGTACTTCTTGTGAACGTGCTCCATGCCTCGTAGTTCGCCAGGGACACCACTGTCACCTGTTAGCATGCACCATTTCCCTTTCTCTGCAGGTCTGCCCACAGTTCGATGGTAGCAGGATTCGATTTACTCACCTGGCCAATCCTCCATATAAACTAGCATCGGTATTGTTTCTGTACATATCCTCAAACGCTGCTTTGGGCGCCGTCTCCCTGAAATCCACGAATTCGTACGTCCCATTGCTGCTCCTCACGATCATGAAGCCCCCGCCACCAATGCCGGAGTGGTACATGCCGATGACACCAATGCAGAAGACGGTGCCCACCAGAGCATCGACGGCATTGCCGCCCTTTTGCAGGAGGGAAGTCCCAATCTTACTGCATACTGCCGATTCTGAGGCTACGGCGCCTAGCTTTGGGATCTTTTCGGGATATGGTTTGGAGAGGACAGGTGAAAATAGAGTAAGAAGACCTGCGAAGGTCGTGAGGACGTGTTTCATCTTGGTCTCAGCTGGGCAAAGCTACCTTAAACAGTACAAGTAACATTTGCTGCTGATGGCCACGCAACAAGTAGGAAAAGCTGAGCCCAATTGACTTGGTGGGAACCTGGAGGGCTATATCAACATTCCGCTCACCAGGGACATCAGCTCAATTCGTCTTATCGTGACCTTGAGCCTGCAGGTAGGATCCGCAACAGCTTGGTTGCGCAAGGGGGGGGGTTAAAGATGGCTGGCTTGATTGCATCATCGGGCTTGTCGTCTCACAACCTTCCCTTTGGGGTATCGCCTAGCATCTGTGCACTGTGTTGATTGGCCCAAAACACGGGTGCAGTGCAAGGGTTAACTGCTCTCCATTCGAAGTCGGTGAGGTAAAACGTACCCTGCGCTGAGAGTGCGGATACCGACCGTAACAAGAGAACAGGTGGGCAGAGAGGGAGCTTGGCTATGAGTCTCGGTATGTAACTTGGCTGGGTTTGTACCTAATGTTTTGCGGGTCAAAATTGACTTGTTTGGACACCGAGTTGAGATGAGCAGATATCTTCTCCGCGGCATGGAGAAATCTGCCAATCATAAACATCCAAACAACGTTTCAGTGCTCAGGCAGGTTTCTGTCATTGACAAGGAAGTCGGCATTCCAGGGGTCGACGGAAGCTGACGTTTCTAGTCAAGTCCCAATTGACAGATATATATAGGGTATGTTTTACTCTGAAGCTGTCAACACGTAATCAAGCACGGAGAGGGAAAATAGGATAGAAAAGAGGAGCTATCTGAGACAGAACGTTACTACTTGGATGGAGATGCTCGCTCTCATACTTGGTTGATCATTGGGAGAAGTTTTGATGTTTTGGCCTCACTTATTCGTATGGAGATTCATGACAGATACCTCGTCCTAGATATCAGTCTCGGGACAATCTGATCATCCACTCCGTCATGCATGAATCTCCTCACCGACTGGCTTAGCAAGCCGTAGGGGTGCCTCGGTGAAAGGCTGTCAAGTCGCCACTTTCACTTTCAGACCTCACGCTTCTAGACCATCTGGTCTCCAAGTCAAGGGTATACATACATGAGACTAGCATCTTCGGTAGCTCCATCGCATGTGACCCCTGGAAGAACGACGAATCCAGGCCCAAACCAAATGTCTCCGGGCCGTAAGGCCGCACTCTTCACATCGTCTTGCTGTGCTCAAACAAAGAGCTTTTGCAAGCAGACGGTCGGCTTGACTAGATTAAACCACGTTTGCTTGCCCCAGATACAAATCCGGCGTCTAGCCCTCAAGACGCACCCTGGCTGGACCGATGGAATCGGGTCGTCGTCCTTGAGGATATGATTGATCTATGCCCATGGCACCTTTGTAAAGTATTTAGGGGCTCGTTGCAGCATGGTCCTACTAACGGCACAACAAGTCATTCGCCTCATTGAAAGCCTCCATCCTTCCCGGAAAGGGTTCACTTGTCTAAGCTTGGAACCCAAGGGAAGAATGCACGGCTTCTTAGGTGTTTCCTACTGCCGGTCCTTGCACCTTGATATCGGCACTGACGAGCAGTCAACGGCGGAGACTCAAGTTATCCCAACCCCGGCTGCACTCAAGGCTTTACCGACATCCTTCAGGGTCACTGGACGGGTTAGGAACATGTCCACCCCCGACGCAAAAGCATCTTGCTGGACATCGGCACCACTCAAGCCAGTGAGAGCAATGATCTTGCACGGCTTCAGCTGGTTGGCCATCTCAAACTCGCGCATTCTCCGAGCCGACTCCAGCCCGTCCATGACCGGCATCGAAATGTCAGTCAGGACACAGTGATACTCGGCTGGCGTGTTTTGGTACTTCTGCAGGGCTTCAAGCCCATTTTCAGAGATGTCGTAAGGGAGTTTGAGGCGTTTCATGTATGCGGCCAGAATCTGCGAACGATCAATATCTCGTGACTGTAACAGAGCAAGCAAAACAAAGACATACCTTGCGATTGATGGGGTTGTCATCGACGATGAGGACTGACTGCAGCGCAACTTTCGGTCTGAGCGACAGATCTGAAGGAACTGAGAGGGAAACGACGGATGCGGGCGGCGTGAGTACACCATTCGTACTAGCCGGCTCTGTTGCCGGGGAGATTGTCGAATCTACAAGCCCAGGCGGCGGCGGACATGCCATGGTCGCTATGACCCCAGCGGACTTCAACACAGCTGAAACATCATCGGCCTGTGATGGTGTACTAAGCAGAAGTGGCTTCTGGGGAGGCGGCTGCGTCTGGGGTTGGAGTAGGTCGGTCATGGCTGTTCGACGTAAAAAAGGCTGAGCATCCAAGAACATGCGCCGACTATCGAGCAGCGACTTGGCCAGTTTTCGTGGGCCAAGCGGCTGCGAGATAAGCTCAAAAAAGGTCGGTATGGCATGCTCTTTCGCAATGGTTTGGGCAGAATTTGAGCTGCTGCATAGGAAAATGTGCGGAGAACCGGCAGGGTCCGGCTTGCCGTCCACGTCAAGGTCTCTGAAACAGTCCTCGGTGGAAATGATAAAGTCCGGTGCGGTAACCTTGGCTTCCTCTTCAGTCACGGACTGCATCTGAAACCAGTCACGGCATATACTCTCTGTACGCTGAAGTTGAGATCTGTTGGTTCGTCGAACCTGTTCACGATCTGGTTGGTGAACAGAAGCGCACGGTCTTGTCGCCTGGTCCCGGCCCCTGTACAAGACCTTGAGGCCAGCCAACTCTTTGACGTTTGTCCTGAACTCAACCTCTTCCTCGTCTTCTTCATCTTCAACGGGGAGCGGCAGGGTGATGGTGACAGCCGTACCATAGCCGACCGCACTGTCCACGTTGATCTTGCCGCCCATCGACGTGACGACCTGCCTAACCAGACTGAGTCCCAGCCCGGTGCCTGGTGCGAAGTGATCTTCCTGGGCAAAAGGGGTGAACAAATGGTTTCGGATGTAGTCTTTGCTGATGCCCTTGCCAGAGTCGGACACGGTCAGAACAACCTTGCTGAGGCCGACATGACTATCGCCCTCTCTCGCCGGCCCCGTAGACTTCTCCTGCCGCAGTTGAATGCTGATGAAGCCGGACTTGGTGAATTTGAGCGAATTGCCAAAGAGATTCATGACAATACGTCTGAACGCACCGGGGTGCATGCGGAAAGACCACGAGTCGGATGGCTCAATATCGAGGTAGATCTGCACCCCATCAGAACTGGCGATAGTATGCAGGTCTGGTGTAGAGTCCCTAGATGCGCCCAGGTCTTTCGCCTGCTTGATAGTCTTTGTGCTTTGGTTTCTCGGGGCCGGTTGAGAACTCCAAGCGGCGTGATTAGAGTCAGACATGCTCATAAAGCCATAGCCCGCCAGAACGCTTTCGACCACCTCTTCGGCCAGCCTATCCAGCTGGACGGGCAAGCCAAGAGAACTGGCTATTGGGGTAGCGGGATCACCGCGGCCGTGGAGACGGGTCGATGAGTGGCTTCTCTCGAGCTTGGACGACTTGACCAAGCCGTTCATCTTGCCGTAGTCGAGCAGGTGGTCAATGGTGTCAAGGAGAGTCCGGGCCGAAATCTGGATCGTTCGCAACGTCTTCTCCTGTGAGCTGTCCAAGGGCGTTTGTCGCAGTAGCTCCACGGCTCCAACCACACCATGTAACGGAGACCTGAGCTCATGACTTATAGAACCCAGTACATCCATCTTGGTCTTGTCGGCGGCCTTGATGTGTAAGCGTGTGACCTCGGCCATGATAGTCAGCCCGCACACCTTCAGGTAAGCTAATTCGTTCTCCGGGGTGAAGATGCGGGTTGGCGTTCTCGTCCACACAAAACTGCCAGCAAACCAACGATTCCTGTGCGAGTCCCAGAGTGGTACAAATGCCACGCTTCTGGCTCCTGGAAACAGCTTGGCTAGGTAGTAAGCCACATTCTGTCGAGAGGTCTGCTTCTCCTTTTTCCTCTGTCCCAACTCGGTTTGCCCGTTCGCATCTACCAGGCTCTTGATATAGCCTGCACTGGACCCGTCCGGTTGTTCCAACTCGCTCTCGGCTTCGCTGCTGCTGCGGCCCGAAGCAGAGACAGGCGATTCCAGGACCGAATCGCCTTCCATAGTGTAGATCTTCCCATGCGGATATCGCTGTAGTAGCCAACGGAGATGTTTCTCAGGAAGTTCGGTAAGAGGGGCAGCGGCGACGTCATGGTTGACAGATGAGTGCTCCGACGTGGAGAATCCCAGTACCTTGCACGGGTTGTCGCCCACGTAACCCTCTGTATGAGGAGACGGGGGGCCATCACTGCTGGATTCATCTGACGACGGCTTCCCGAGCACTTCTGGTGAGGTCATTTCTTGACCAATCATTCCTCCAAAACTCCGCACGCTGGCGTCGAGGTACAGCACTCCCTCCACCTCCAGCGATTCGCGAATGATGTTGGATGCTTTGGAGAAGACACTCTCCATGTCCTCCCTCAGCACATCAGCTGACGATAACCGGGTGCGTCTGGGGGTTGGGATTCTGTTCGGCATTTCACGACCTCGTGAGATTCGTCGACCTGGGACAGAGGCGACAGTGGCCGAGTCGGCCGTGGCAGGTGGCGTCACGGCAGGGGAGCCCGAAGGTTCAGACCGGGCAGTCGATCGTGCATTCGAGCCCCTCAGCTTTTTGTTCAGTGAACCCTCCTGCACGCCCGGAATGTCCTGGAACGACGAAGGATTAGATGATTGCGACCAGTTGGACAGGGTGGCCCGTCCTTCGACAAAACTCCCCAAGCCTCGGACCATGCGCTCCTCCCGTCGATAGCATTCGTGCGACCTCTTTGCCTCCAAATAGTCCATAATGGTCCGAGACATATCCCGCATGAACTGGATCGACTCAGATGGCACGGACTGTCTCGGCTTGTCATCAAAAGCACAGTAGACACCGATGTTGATCCCTGCCGGAGACCGAATAGGCACGCCTATGTAGAACTTCTTCGCCGCATCTTGTACATCGCAGAAGCGCGTGTCCTCGTCCAGGTCAAGCACAACTGAGACGGGCAAGTCACTGGGTAGGTTTCCGGTGGCATTGCCGGGTATTGTCAGGGAAGAGGCTGGGCCGGCCAGGACATGTTCGCAGATACTCGTCGCACGAGGCACGGCGGTTCCGCATAACCATAGCTGCTCTTTCTTGTGTCCCTCGTCCAGGTTCAAGGGCGTGGACCGTACAGCCTCGGCGACAATGTGCTGGTTCTTGCGGTCGAACAGGGAGACCAAGGCTCGAGATCCGTCGATTCGGTATAGTCCAAGCTGAGCGAAGGCAGTCAGGGCAGGGTCGGGGGTAGACGACAGCACGGCCGATGGGATCGGTTTGGCCGTCTCGTCGTGGAGCGACGCCGTGGAGATCTCGAGGGCGTCATATCTGGGGCGCGTGGTATCAGCATAAGGTGAGCCGAGCCCCTAGTACAGGCAGTCCGATAGGATACTCTTGTCACCCCTCTGCCGATCCGCTCCAGTCCCCGAACAAAGAGGAGGAAAGGGGAAGAGGCAATGAACGTCTGAGCAGGTTGGTAGATCAGGTACGTACTTGAAGGTCTCGCGCTCACGGGCCGCTTCTGACAAGCTTGGCACGACGTTCGCAACGGTCATATTTGGGTTTGTGATGCACCCATTCCGAGCATACAGACGAAATACCCTAGAACTACCTCACAGGAAAGACAGGTTCTTGTGATGGTAAATAGTTCTAGTTAGGGTCTGCTGGGTGGGTACCTCGGACAGTACGTCAATGCTGGAGCGAGATTCAGGTAGCGCCGCATCGTGATCGCATTTCCAAGTTGACCATATGCGTGGGTACTACACGTGCGATACGTGTACTGCGTAGAACAATTCCAGGGACAGGGATTTGGGTACTGCACCCAAAATGGACGAAGGTCTAGTCTAGCGGGTGGTCTCGACTCTCTGAACTCTGTACCGATTCTTCAATCATCGGTGTTCGTGAGTGGCTAAGGAAAAACCACAACACCCCCCCCCCCGCTATTATCCGTCCAACAGAGGTTTGCCGGTCCAACATGCCGTCATGTTTGCTACGACGAGCCCAACTGTGTACGTGCACATTTCGCCCCGTTACAATTTGGGCATATTCGACTACTTTGGTAGGCACAATGAACTGTCGTGGTTTGTGTTGCTTCTTTTGTTGCAGCAACCCCCAATTCGTGACACTGGAGGCCCCAACAAGTACACTGTAGACTAGGTAGTAGGGGGAGCCCGGCTTCGACTGAAGAGTGGGAATCGAAGATTGTCGATGACGGTATCAAATAGCGATGACGAAATGTGCATGACAGGGGACCTGATCGCGATCCACACGTGTCAGGTAATCGCGGCTGTTCGAACTAGCGCCCGCATCCGCTGACTGATCCAATCTTCCGTACCTCAAACAAACCTTATCAACATCACAACGATGCATTTCCAATGAATGGTTCAGGAGCAAGCGACCGACTTATCTTTCCTATTTTTACGATGTCTGTACTGGCAGTCTTTTGGACCTTTTTCTGTTGACTGTGCCACCGTATGACTTCCACGTTCAGCTGTGTCTGTGCAGCAAGGATCCTGGTGCCAGTCATCGGATGGTGACCCGTGCAAACCGATAGTGTATGCGTTAGGCAGCTGAAAAATGCTAGAAAAGTGCTTCCAAAATTAAGTACCTAGTTCTAACAGCCAACTGCTTGTGTAAGGTCTAATCTTCCGTTCTGAACTCCTTTTGCCGCTCTATTCGACAAGTGGAACGACAAGAGAAATCTATAATCTAGCTACAACCAACCAAACAAGCCACTTCGCCCGGATTCATTCTGCTCAGTGGCACGTCTGCGCACCCGGGCTTCTTGTCCCTCCCTCCGGACCCCGTCTCGCATGTTGGCATCAGCGCGTCGAGCCTGTCTATCCAAGTCGGCTTGTTGTTCCCGTTTGAGCCGCTCTTTCACCGCCTGTTCTGCCCGCGCCTTGCGCTGTACTTGCTCGAGGGTCGCTTGGCGGGTTTCTTCCCGAATTGCCTCTTCGCGAGCCGCTCGATCCCTGGCAGCTTGTTCGCGCTCTGCTTGTTGGGCAGCTTCACGTTCAAGCTGCTCTCGACGTTCCCTTTCCTGTCGGGCTTGGTCCTTGGCGCGGTCGGCCTCGGCCGTGGACTGACGCAGTCTCTCTTCGAGGATGACCCTCATTCTGTCGGAGGTGCCACGGCTGACCTTTTCTCGGAAGTGATGCAAGCAGAAGCCACCTGCATCCCCGTCGAGCAGCCGTGAATCTCGACAGTCTGGTGCGATGCAAGCGTGTCCGTTAGACATGCAGTAGCCGCCGCGAGAGACACCTTGAGCTCCGCAATGGGCTACTCGACACCGGTGGTTGTCACAGTACGGAGACTCGATCGATCGGGTTTCGGGGCAATCCTGGATGGCGCAGGCGTGAGTACTGCAGTAGCCTGGGGAGCTTCGTGCTCTTTCGGCGCAGTTGGTCTCTCTGCACTTGTGGCGGCGGCAGTACTTGGCGCCGGGGTCCTCGAGATAGGATAGTGGCATCCCACATTGAGGGGATTGGCAGGTATGGATGCCGCAGAAGTCAGAACCGGACCGGGATTCTTTGGTGCATCCATCGTAATGGCATTTGTGGCGTCGGCAGAACGGACTGGTTCCATACGCATAGCCGTCACATCCGTCTTTCTCGCAAGGGACGTGTTCATCACAGTACGAGCGACCTGTGACTCGCAAGCGATGGCAGCCGTCTCTGATACAGGGCAGGTGCTGCTGGCAACGACGGCTTTCGATCTGAGCGTTGGGACAGCCTTGTATCTCACAGCTATGCCTTTCGCAGAATGCCTTTCCCGGTGGCTGGATCCTGTTACAACCCTCCTCTGCGCAAGGCTGATGCGCCCTACAACGACGATTTGGTTCCGCTGGGTTTTGGCAGCCCTGGATGGTACAGGAATGGGCCTGACAGAACCGCATGTCGACCCTCCGGAACTGTGGACACCGTGGCACGCTGCATCGAAGATGCACTCGGCAACGATTGTCTTGCTCTGCAAGGTTGATACATCCGTTTTGGTGACAAGAATGGGCGGGACAGAAGCGTCTCCGTCCATCCGTCTGGTTTCGACATCCGCGTACCTGGCAGTAAGGGATGTGTCCCAAACAGAAGCGAGAGGAGCCGGCTTTGGGCTTGATACACGAGACAACCTCGCATCGATGGATCTGACAGCACCAGGGAAGTGTGTGGTCGACATTCTCTCCGGAATGGTGGCAGTCTGGAATAACACATCTTCGATGCTCGTCGCAGTACTTGACGTTTGGTGAAGAGTTCTTCGGGTATAGACAGAAGTTTCCGCCTCCAATGATCTCCTGGGTTTTCGCGATACACGTGTGGTATCTGCAGAATACTGACATGACTCTGACTCCTTCTCCGATCGTCTTGTAGCCTTGCTTGTGTGAGCAGTCGTGTATCCCACACAAGCCCCGGCGCTGATGCCTTCCAGAGCCTGGAGGCTCTGGGGAGCGGGCTCTCCGTCTTCTCGGATGATGAGGCATGCTTTGGTATCCTCCCATGCGTTTCGAAGCGTAAGATGGTTCACTTGCTGTAGCAGTATGAGGCATATGAGGCAATCGAGTTGTAAGGCTAGGAGGTAAACGACGAGTAGATCTCAGGCGAGAAAGTCTCACACAGTGAGCCAGCTCAGTATCAGCCGGGGCTGCTTCGAGGAAAGAATTTAAGAGGTTGAAGCTCTGCAAGCAAGATGCAGTGGTCGAGGCTGCAGAAGGAACAGGTGGAGGAACAGGTGTTCATGTATGGGATCTGGCATCGTGTACATGGGTTGGACCACGTCTGAATGTACCTGGTAGGGACATGAGACGCTGTAGTCGAGTCGCAGTATTCGGCGAGGGCGCCCAGGCGATGACGAAGCCAACATGATCGCACCGGTCACCGATGCCAGTCACTGAACACGCAAGGCTTTCTTCCTTCATGGAAGGGCGTGCCAGTCCGCGAACGGCAACGTGCAATCTGGCGGGGTCCCCTCATCGAACGTGTGTTCCCAATCCATCCCATGGCGAGGCTCTTGATGGCTTGGCCCTTTCTGTGTGACACTCTGTGGTTCCTTTTTGTCTGCCTTTGAGAATACGGGCGTCGGCTACATAGCCACCGTGTCTCCTGTCTACAATACAAGACCAATTCAGCCTCCAACCACCATTTGGCCTACATTGTACAAGTCCTGGCACGCGTGGAAACGCCAGGACATGCTTCAGGCTGGAGAAAACACGTTGTTGAGGCGGCGTGCTAGTGGAGGTGACAGCTACAGGTACCTATGCGGGGTTGACTTACGCTCATTGCGCGAAGAGAAGTGGTAAAGCTCGGAGTACCTACAGCCTACGTTTTCTCAGCACTCAGCTTCTCGGCATCTGGTGTAGTGACAGCTTGTTGATTGACCAAGCGGGATGTGCTTTTCCGGTGCTAAAACTATGTGTCTGCAAAGTTGCTGCCTGCGCCGAGAGCGAGGGACACTGCGTTGTCCGTCGTCAAGCCGTACTGCGTACATACATCCGAAGACGTGCATACAAGTATAACGTAGCTCGTCAACGATTCTCGGTTTGAATGTTGTCTGGACTCGAGACTTCAAGTCTATAATTTCAACAAAGCCGAGACCACTGGCAGAGGTAGGCTTTGCCCTTTGTCTCCCGTGTCACTTGTGCTGCAAGGCGCCTGCACAAGGTCACAAGGTGTCAGCACAAGGCCGAGGCGTTTCTTCCTGGGTGGGTGAGGCCTCAGCTTACGGTCGGACGTTATCCTTCACCTACTACCCGTCTGGAGTATGACGACCACACGTAACACACCGTCACTCAGTCACTCACCCCCTCGGAAATCCTTGAAAGCCAATGACATGAGGCGCAGCAACCTTGGGGACACTTATCGTAAGTTTGGATGTCCTTCCACGTGTGTCGACCCGCGGCAAGGCGTCAAAGGTTGCTTGTGGTAACGTTGCGGCAGGCTCTTTAAGGCCAACTCAAGATGCCGCGACGCCCTTGACCGTTGTAGCAGCCACCACCAGTTTCTCAGGTGTGATGCACTCCTCAAGGCTCCGTCGGCCCCCAGGACTTGTTGAGTAGTTTCACTTCCCTATTTGGAATTGTCTGTCCAGAAATTTAGCCACAATGTCAACGAACCAGAAGTGAACCTCGTCTGTCCAATGGCCGTCGATATCTAACCATATAGTCACGGGTACAGCCTTGTTACAATACAAGCTCCTCTTCTACTATTCCCGCTTCAACCGAGCCAATATCCATTTTGGTGCCGTTCTTTGGTTACTTTCGTCCATCTAGACGTCTTTGCCTCAGTAGTAACGCACCAGCAAATGCCAGAAGCGAGTACACCAAGGACACGCCTTGTTGTTTATGTCAGCACTCGACCTGACACCACACTGGAGGCTGTGAGGGACGACTTACCATGACTCCACCACAACCCATCGACATAGCCCCCGACAATGGCGGCCCTCAACCTCCCCTTGGAGCCAGCCACATATCCCAGATCTGCGACAGCCTTGTCCATGACAGCCTCCCTCTCGGCAGCTTCGAGCCCCAAGCTTAGGAGTCGCTGGGAGAGACTGGAAGCTAGAAACTGCTGCATCACGGCATGGGCACTAACGATGCCCACCATCATGGCAACGGTATTGGAGAGATACATCATGGCCACCGCTGGAGCCATGTGAGCTGGATCTATAGCCAGTTGCAGGGCGATGAAGAAGACGGACTGAACTACACCTGCGCCGAACCCACCCGGTGTGATGTACAGACTCTCCCACCAGTTCGTGTTGCCATGCCACCGAAGCATGAGGAGAAGGTAGCTGGCGCATGAGAAAAGAGTGGCGAAGACACCCAGAACCTTGTACCGTCCGGACCTGGAAATAATGTTAGTTGGCTGAAAGACGCAGGGAGACCAGAGCTAACCGACCTTTTGATCAGTGCTCCAGATAACAGGCCGCCAAAGGCATTTCCCACCACAGCGGGCATGAGATGTGCACCTGCTTCCGCATTTGAGGTACGGGCTGTCACCTGGAAGTAAAGCGGAACAGAGAACATCATCTATGACGAAAGTTTAGCCCAAGTTTTATTGGTGAGTAGGGGAGAGCGTGAAGAGGGGGGAAAAGAGGGAAATAAAGTAGCCACATACGCCAACTTGTGCAGCACTCTGCAAGGAGCACACAGCATACGACAGGACGGCATCCTTCTTATGGAAAATCTCCAGGGGGATGATGGGCTCGGCTGCCCGTTTCTCGACCCAGATGAAGAGTGCCAGTAACCCCCCGCTGCCGGCGAACAGGGATATAATAACTGGGTGAGACCAGGGGAAGTGCTTCCCGCCCAACTCAGTAGGTAAGAGGAATGCAAGAATCATCATGGTAAAGGTGATGGTGCCCTTGAAATCAATCCTCTGAAGTTGTTGCCAATGCGTCTTGGGTTCCTGGTCTTCTTGATCTTTCTTGGTGGTGGAGTTAGGTAGTGCAATGGCGCAGAGGATGATGGACACAATCACCACAGGGACC
This sequence comes from Coniochaeta pulveracea, assembly GCA_003635345.1. Lineage (NCBI taxonomy): Eukaryota > Fungi > Ascomycota > Sordariomycetes > Coniochaetales > Coniochaetaceae > Coniochaeta > Coniochaeta pulveracea. Next base: position 50,725 of record QVQW01000108.1, on the reverse strand, counting down.
TGCCCAAAGAAGGACCTGAGAGTCGCACGGGTTAGCTAGATATCTACACAACCCACATTATCTCCAGTAATAAGGGAGTGAATCGTGAAACACCTACCACCGCCAGCCGACCACGTCAGCCAGCCAGCCACCTAAAGGCCCTCCCAGGCTTCGACCAGTAGTGGCGACAATGTTGACATAAGACCGCCATTGAGCTACATCCCGCAGCGGAATGAGGTCGGTGATCAGGATGGAGACCAGCACAGTCATTCCCGAAGCGCCCGCCCCCGATATCACACGGCCGAGATGTATTTGCCACATGGTCTGACCCATTCCTACTATCAAACTGTCTGATCGTCAGTTTCCTCCCCTCAACGACACTTGGAAACAGCCATGGTCAGACTTACGACCCAACAGCGAACAGCACATAAGCAATCAAGATCATAGGCTTCCTCCCATAGACATCACTGAGTTTGCCGTACAGCGGCTGGGTGGCTGCTGCTGCAAGGGAATGACTGGTGATCAGCCAGCTTGCATTGGCCAGGTCATCGAATTCGGACGCAATCAGAGGGTAGGTGGCCATGACCATCGACCCTGCCGCCTGAGCAACAAATATGCCTGAATATGATCGATCGGTCGGTTAGTCCTTGAGCCTGGACACTGCACGGCTTAGGGGGAGGACATACCTGTGAGAAGGACAGAGATGGTGTTGGCAACGTGCCGACGACTAATGACTACCCTGCCATCGTCGCTGGCATCTTGTATGGCATCTTCCACATCTTGGACCGTAGCATCAGAGAGGGATTCCGATGATAGCGAAACTGAGTCACTACTACTGTCCTCCCACCGTGACGGCTTCAGGAGACCCGAGCGCTCTGTTGGCGGTGTTATCGCCATTGCCGACCTTGTATAGAAAGACTGAAGGTCGTTTTACTTGCGAGGAAGAGGTTGGGAAAAAGACGTCTCAGGGAAAAAGTTATGATGATCATCAAGGGTCTAAATCCACACCGTACTAGCTAAGGCAAGGTACCCGATCTTACCATCACTTGGGACGGGCTAGATGTGTGAGGGGCGACTGGACTCACATGCGACACAAAATGGAACATGCAGCAGAGGCAGCATCGGGCTTGCCCGACATCGCAATAATCCACCAGTGCTTGCATCTGCAACCTCGAAAAGACCCGAATAGAAGGAAAACCACTCAGGTCTGAGATGATTCGGCACAAAAGGAGTAGCGAGCACCGACTTCCGAGATGTGGTGTTATCCAGCCGATAATGGTATTTTATAAATGGGATTGATTGCAATTTATACCTGGCGATCACGTCATCACCAGCCACGACACCAGTGACTTACACCTATAACGGGCATACAGCAGACACATTTATGTTGTTGTAAGTATCTGAACGACGAGTAGAAGTAGCTGGTAATTCGTGGTACGAGAAGCTATCGATTCTCACACCGAGTCGATCTTACACCACAAGCACAGGCAGAGAGGATTAGCATTGAAGAACTCCCGAAATGAAGCTCACACATTTGACGCCGGTATGGGCGTGGCAATTGTCCCTACTACTACTACCTCTATCCGCAGCAGCCCAAACCCAGCGACCCCTATTCCCCGCAAACCAGGAGGCTACCACCAAACCGAACATAATCTTCATTCTGACGGACGACCAAGATCTTCACCTCCAGTCCCTGGACTACCTCCCTCTCATCAAGAGACGCCTGGTCGATCAAGGAACCCTGTACACCCATCACTACTGCACCACAGCCCTCTGCTGTCCCTCCCGCGTATCTCTCTGGACGGGAAAGCAAGCACACAACACAAATGTAATCGCCAACGCCAACGTCCCACCTTTTGAACACTCACAACATGTAACCCCAGGCTAACAACATGAACCAGGTAACAGACGTCGCCCCTCCGCACGGCGGCTACCCCAAGTTCGTGTCCCAGGGCCTCAACTCGGCGTACCTCCCCGTCTGGCTCCAAGAGGCAGGCTATGACACCTACTACACGGGGAAACTCTTCAACGCCCACACAGTAGACAACTACCTCTCTCCTAGACCCGCGGGATTCAACGGATCGGATTTCCTCCTGGACCCTTTCACCTACAGTTACCTCAACTCCACCTTCCAGCGCAACAACGAAGAACCAGTTAGCTATGAGGGCCAACACAGCATGGACGTCCTCACTTCCAAGGCCCTCGGCTTCCTCGACGACGCCGCCAAGGGGGACCGGCCGTTCTTCCTGGGCATCGCACCGGTAGCACCACACAGCAACGTGGAGATTCCCTCCTTCGGTTCCACGTCCAACTCCAGCGGTGTCCACGACGCGGTCTTCTCGGCACCCATACCGGCGAAACGCCACGAACATCTCTTCCCGGATGCCAAGGTCCCTCGGACGGAGAACTTCAATCCCGAGTCTCCCTCCGGCGCCAACTGGGTTCGAGACCTGCCGCGCCAGACACGGGAAAACGTGGACTACAACGACCACTTCTACAGGCAACGCCTGCGCACCCTCCAGTCCGTCGATGAACTCGTCGACGACATCTTCCGCCACCTCGAGTCGTACGGTCTGCTCTCCAACACCTACATATTCTACACCTCGGACAACGGCTACCACATCGGCCAACACCGTCTCCAACCGGGCAAGGAATGCGGATTCGAGGAGGACATCAACATTCCCCTCATCATCAGGGGCCCCGGTGTCCCCTCCAACACAACAGCCTCCATCGTGACGACGCACATCGACCTGGCCCCCACCCTCCTGCAATTGGCTGGCTCGCCCCTCCGAGCCGATTTCGACGGAGAGGCCATCCCCCTGACTGCAGAGGGGTTGGAGGAGGCGAGCGAGTATAGACACGAGCATGTCACGGTCGAGTACTGGGGATTTGCCGCCTTTGAGGGAGAGTACTATCCCGATGGAGGGAGAATCCTGGGGAATAACACGTACAAAGCGGTGAGGGTCGTAGGGAGCGGGTATAGTTTCTATTATGCGGTGTGGTGCAATAACGAGCACGAGTTATATGATCTGACCGTAAGTGGTAACCTTCCGAGAGTATAGCGTGCTGGCTGAGGGCATGACTGACAAAGCACCAGACCGATCCGCAGCAGTTGAAGAACCTGCTACACCCTGACGAGGTAGCTCCCGCCACACTGCTGGGTGTGCCATTCGAAAAGGCGGTGTCGAGGCTTGACGCGCTGCTGTTTGTCCTCAAGTCTTGCAAGGGACAAACGTGCGTCCGACCCTGGCATGCTCTGCATCCAGCTGGCAACGTGCAGAATCTCCATGACGCGCTGGCTGCTCGGTATGACGACTTCTACCTCAAGGAGCAGAAGAAGGTGTCCTACGACCGGTGCGAAATGGGGTATATCGTGGATGCTGAAGGACCCCAATTCGAGGGGGTCGGACTGGTGTATCGACATGGTACCAGGTGGAGTGACTGGGTGTAGGCGCGAACCATGTACAAGTAACGTGTCTTCATGTATCACGAGCTTGCAACACGCTCCTCACGTGGGATTTAAAAGAGATATGGCCTCTATTCTGAGTGCATGACTAAAGTGAATGCCGCTCGCCGCCTGTTACGTCTCCTTCTTTTGTTTTCCCTTCTCCGCCCGCTCTCTGCGCCGTTTCCTCCAAGCCTTGAGTTCGTTCAGCAGCCCGACCACAAGCGGAACACCCACCGGCCCAAGGAGGGGCAGGTAGACGGCGATTTTGTGTTCATCCGGGAAGTATAGCTGCCCAACCATGCTCTTCTCGAAAAAGGCCTTCTCCGCCTCTGCTTCGGCCACCCGGGCGTGGTACAGAGCCTCGGGGCTGCCCAGGGTGTCACAGGCGAGACGTAAGTGGCTCATGGTGTTGGCTACTCCTTCCGCCACGCTCGAGGGAATAGCAATGGATGGCAGTGCGATCGAAAGGCGGGCTAAGCTGCCGAGGGTGGATGAAGCCCGAAGAAGCAGGTCGGCCGACCGGATGCGAGACAGCGTGGATAGCCTTAAGGGAAGAGACCCCGACTGCGGTGTCCCCAACAGTGACAGGAGATGCGACGTGAACGTCAGAAGGGGCTGCTTCAGCAGCGTGGTCGGTACGTGAGTGGCATCTCCAGGGAGCGACAGCAAGTAGACAGTACCCCATTGCGGGATCAACCAAGACTGAGAGGTGGCAATGCCATCCGGCCCCTCCTCGACGGCAGGCAAGCCAATGGTCTGGTTGCCGACATAAACAACAAAGTTGATGGTTGGAGCACCGCCAATGGACGGCGACAGAGGCCATTCCGCCGCATTGATGAAGGACGACAGCTCCACCTTGCTAAGGACCTGAGATTGGACGCCCGGCGTGGCATACAGCTGAACCTGCGTATCGATGGTGAAGTTGTGGATGGGTGACAGAACGTCTAGTACGGGCTTCATGAACTCATCGACGGCCGACTGGATGTCCCAGCTGCTCGGATGCTCGCCTTCGGTAAATAAGGAGAAAGTAAGATGGTAGGTGGGCGAGTATTTGAGCGACCTCGTGGTCCGTTTGGCCAACGCATCCGCCACCTCTGGGGTCACCCCTGGGGGCTTCTGCTCGGGCTGTCCGGATGCTGCGGACAAGAGGTAGGAGATGGTGGCCTGCTCTTCGGCAAAGGTGGACCGTAGCTGGTTGGCCACAAAGGTAGCGAGGGCAGACGAAGAAGAGGTGGGTGAGGGTATGGTATGAGGCGGGTAGGTGATGTCGAGCACAGGCGCATAGGGATGTAATGCCGCCGTTGTGGAATCGCCGGGAGACAGCCTGATGGTAAGGGCTGAGGTGCCATCCTTCGTGGTCTGTACTATCTCGGTCGTGCTCCTAGGCGAAGCTAGCTGCAAGCGCAGATGATGGCCAGAGAAATCATTGAGATCGTCGAGCGCGTGTTGTGTCAATCGTACGAGGTTTTGTGCCTCTTGCTGTTGCAGCTCGCTTGCTTCGACGGTGATCTTGAGCGGGAAGACGGGTCGGCAAGCCTGAAACAAGGGGAGGAGTCAGCTCTAGAACAGCGACGCACGAATATAGACACCAAGTAACGCACCCTACCATCCGACCAATCCAGCATCTCGTCCACCGGCAGACTTGCGCGGTATATGCTTGTCGTCTTCCACCATATTGGCAAACCTAAACACAGCACAATGGCCCAGAACGAGAGAACAACGAAGCTTCGCCGTCGCACATCTGACGGCTTCTCAGGGGGTGGTTCCTTCCGGCCTACCACCTCCTTGTGGTTGGTCACCGTCTCGGGGACGGTAACCGAGTCGGACGCACTCGTTGCCTCCATGCCATCACAACCAAGACGTCCGGCGTAGTGATTGTGCAAGATTTAGCTGGTGCGAAGCATTAGCTGAGGTAGAGGTAGGTACCAAAAACAGTTGCTGCTTGCAACACAGCCATCAGTCGCGCTGCACGTTGGCCAGAATACGAGTGGGGCCTTGCACGCAATTAAGCGATCAATGGTCCCTGAGTTTTGATAAGCGATAAGAGACCGTCACAAATGCTTGGCCCTGGATGCTTGTCACTTATTGTTTAGCCATCTTAGTTTTCAGGTTCCTTGTGATGTAGGCATGGGACACGAGACGATCCCTCTGTGAACTAGAGCTACAGTTAATGAAGTGTATCATTGAAAGCAATGCAGTGATATGGCGTTTTCTCTCCTACTTTGGGGGCGCTAACACGGTCGAGGTACCTTAGCTTACGCTTCCCCCCGAATGCCGTCATTGAAGCTTTCTCCAAGTCATACAGCATATGCATGGAAGCCCATTTCTGGACGGTTACTCAGATGATAAAACACAGATTAGCCGACTGCACCACCTACGAACGTGTTCAATGTGAGGTGGAGAGCTGCATCAATACATTGAAGCCTAACCAAGAGGCGTCGGGCTTCATGGGGGTTCAATGTCAAGCCTCCCATGCCTCTCGGCGGGATGATCAGCCGCCAAACTTGAATCGGAGTTGAGTGCCGAGGCCGAGGCTCGAGTAGCATCGTTGCAACGAGAACAAACAATGAACACCACGCCCTATCAGCGAGCACGGCGTGGCTGTTGTGCACGCATTCGTTGTTTATCTGCGTTTCGTGCGTTTCCATCTTTTTGGCACTAACCCTTAACCCCAGATCTATTTTGTTTGCTGCTTCTTCAAAGGTTACTCTACTCCCATCGTCATCGATGTTTGACCGTTGAGCCTCACCACTATCGCTGCTGGACATACACCACCGCTATCAACATCTCAGCATCCCTCCGATACTGTCCAACATGACGGGTAAGTTCGAATGGTCTCGGTCAGATGCAGGAGTAGCTAACTGTGCCCAGTGCCTCTTGTGGCCTTGCCGGCCGCAGCAGCGGTAGGGGCCTACCTCAACGCGAAAGGGTCCTTCTTCTACGACGCGCAATTGATCCGTTCTGTCGTGCCCTCTCTCCTGTCCATGTATTGGAACGAATACCGTGGCCGAATCAACAGCTTCTACCGACTCGAGTCCCTGGCCACGAGCAGGTCCTCTGCAGATCGTGCTTTCCTGCTGTTCGACGACGAGAGATACACCTACGCCAGGACATATGACTATGTCCTCCGCTATGGGCACTGGCTCAAAACACACCTGGGCATTCAGAAAGGCGAAATTGTGGCGCTAGACTTCCAGAACACCGATCACTTTGTGTTTCTATGGCTGGCGTTATGGGAAATCGGTGCCAAGCCGGCCTTTATCAACTACAACCTGACGAGCAAGGCGCTGGTACACTGCGTCAAACGTGCCAACACCAGACTAATGCTCATCGACCCCAACGTCGCCAACAACGTTTCCTCCGACGTTCGTTCCGAACTACCCAACGTCCAATTCACCGTGTTCGATTCCACCCTGGCCAAGCTGGCCCTCAACTCCGACCCCGTCCGTTACCCCGACTCCCTCCGAGATGACCAGACACTTGAGGACATGGCTCTACTCATCTACACCTCCGGCACCACGGGCCTCCCCAAGGCCGCTGTCGTCTCATGGGCTAAAATTTTCATTACGGGCGCCTTCACCTCCCGCTGGATCGGGACCAAGGCGAGCGACATTTACTATATCTCCATGCCTCTGTACCACTCCACCGCCACGTTGATGGGTTTTGGCCACGTCCTCTCCGCCGGGGCAACACTTGCCCTCGGACGGAAATTCTCCACCTCTCAGTTCTGGAACGAAGTGAGGAAGCACAACGCTACGATAATCATGTACGTGGGCGAGACCTGCCGCTACCTCCTGTCCGCACCGCCCTCGCCACTGGACCGAGAACACAAGGTCCGAATAGCCTTCGGCAACGGCCTCCGACCCGACGTTTGGAACCGCTTCAAGGATCGTTTCGGGGTGCAGACCATAGCTGAGTTCTACGGGGCTACTGAGGGTAGTTTTGCAACCTGGAATCTGTCTCGGAACGACTTCACCGTCGGAGCTATTGGTCGAAACGGCTGGCTCTATTCCTTGGCTCTCTCCCGGTCCGTGGTGCTGGTACAGGTGGACATGGAAACCGACGAGCCCTTCCGGGATCCCAAATCCGGACTCTGCAAAAAGGTCAAACCGGGGGACCCAGGTGAGCTCCTCTTCGCATTACCCCCGGACCAAGTCGAGAAGCGGTTCCAAGGGTATTACGGAGACAAGTCCGCGACGAACAAAAAGGTGATGCGGGACGTGTTCAAGAAGGGCGACGCGTGGTTCAGGACAGGCGACATGGTGCGCTGGGACTCCGAGGGACGAGTCTACTTCACGGATCGGATAGGAGACACCTTCCGCTGGAAATCCGAGAACGTCTCCACGGCGGAAGTAGCACACGTCCTGGGCCTGCATCCCGCGGTGCACGAGGCCAACGTCTATGGTGTGCAGCTGCCGCATCACGAAGGGCGGGCAGGGTGTGCAGCAGTCATCTTTAACGAGGGCTACAAGGTGGACGAGAAGACGTTGAAGCACATTGCGGATCATGTAAGCAGAGACCTCCCGAGGTACGCGCTGCCCTTGTTTCTGAGGTTCCTTGACGGGACGGCCATGCAGACCACGGGAACAAATAAGCAGCAGAAGCATAACTTTAGGGATGAGGGCGTGGACCCGGAAAAGACAGGAACGGATTCTGTGTATTGGTTGAAGGATGGAACGTACGTGAGATTTACGCCAAGGGACTGGAACGAGTTGAATGGCGGGCGGGCGAGACTCTAATTGATATCTGTTGCCACCAAGCCGAGTTGTATAAGGAAGAAGATGGTGCGATAATCGGTTGGCTTCGTATTTAGCGGTTTGCACTTTTCACATCCTACCTATGTACCTGATGTATATCTACCATGTAACCCCAATGCCATCCCTACCGTATATATCAATCGAAGATTAAATCTAAATCACACCATAAACTGAATGATGGGATGCGTTTTATGGCCCGGCAATTCCCAGTCCTACTCGTCCCTGACCTTGTCCCATGCCGTTGGTGCCCGTGCGTTCCCTCATCCTCCTGCCCTCCATCAGCCCGCGGAGTCCCCTTTTCTGAAGCCCGATGACACTGCTGAGTTCGCCTGCCCATACTTCTCTCGTCGACCCCCTGTCGCTGTCGCCTACCTCGCTCCACTCGCTACCGCTGACACTCGTGGCAGCCGACAACTCCTCGCTCTTGGGGCGGCCATTGGGCGGCACCGTCGTGTTGATACTCAGGCCAGCGGCACGGTTGGCCAGGCTGTCAACACCACCTTGCGACAACTCACTCCCTTCGCCGGTGCGATTCATGGCCGTGTCGCTCAGGTTGGACAGACTATCAAATCCACCGTTCAGCGGGAAGAAGTTGGGGTTGAGCGAGCCGTCAATGCCCCGGCCACCCCCTGCTGCCATTGCCGTAGCATTAAACACGGCCGCGGCGTTTCGAGAGTCTAGCAAATAGTGCAACCGTTCCACAATTGCCTCAAGAAGCCCGTCTATCCTATACGGTCGGGCAATCTGGAGCAGCGAGCATAGAATCTGAGGTGTGCACAATGGCGACGAGGGCTGTGGTAGGCTAGAGGTGTACAGGAAATGCAGTAGGGCCTGCACGGTGAGGTACGTGTGTGGCAGGTACAGGCACCGCGGCCTGTTGTTGGGTGCCAGCGTCCGCGGCGTGGGAGCGGAGTTGACCTGGGACGGATCGACAGGGGGTGACTGCATGCCTCCAGATACCGAAGTTCCGGCTGTACTGGGGGGTTTGCCTGTCGAGCTGGCTACTGACATGCCGCTGTCCATCGTGCTGCGAGTTGTTTGGGGCGTGATAGTGATGCCAGAGCTCCTAATCCCGCCCGGCCCGGACGAGATGGACTCAGACCGCAACGTCATGGCGTCACTTCCATCCTGCGTCGCCGTCCCTTCTCTCAGGAGCTGCACGAAGTATGGGCCCCATCTTCGCGCAACAATTCGCGAGTTCACCGGCACACGCTCTCCACCGATGCACAGAATGTCCATATCCGCCAGCTCCCTCAGGGCCAGTGCCTTCTCCCCCAACTCCTCTGCCGCCCTCGAGTGCTGCCTTCCCCCCGCCGTTATGCCCGCCTTGCGAGCCAGGCTCAAGCCGGGGCCAGTATAGGGGCTGCTGGCCGAGACAAAGCCAGACATGGGCGATATCTTCCTGGGGTTGTCGAAGAAGCCGAACGCTTCCAGCTCAACCATGCATACATTACTGAAGTTGATGCGGCGGTGGTTATAATCGTCCACCAAGCTTCTCTTCCGGTTTCCGAGAACCACAAAGGTATTTCTCCTGTGCCACAAAACCCCCCTGTTCCAGCTCCCCTGGCTGAACACGGCACCTCCTGCGTCTATTCTGCCCCATGTCAGGGTTCGCAGATCTAGAGCCCAGACCGCGTACTCCTGCTTAGACGAGGTGAGATACGTGCCGCTGACGACAAAGTGCGAGTCAATGATCCCCCCATTCGGGAACCTCAGACCAGGCGGACTATATGAGCCGTTCATAGGCCGTTCACTGAGCTGGCCATCAGGGGATCGCACTTGGAGCTCCAGTTTGACGTCCAGGAAATTGTAGTTGCTGTAGATCAGCATACTCGAGCCCGGCTCCCGTGCCTCGTGGCTGAAACCTTCCTGTCTGATGCCGTTCATCGAGTTGGCTCTACCGATCCTGGCCGCCACGGATGGGGACAAGGGGGCCACCACGCTGCGGTAGGCCCCGCAGCTCTTTCCTAATGGCTGAGTAGACGTCCACTTCAGACTCCTCAGGTTGAACACGCTGATCTGCTCAATGTAGTGGTTTGCTCCGTCCTGCCCACCCACAACCACCATCTCTGCCCCCCCAGTCCCGTCTATGTTGATTCCAATACGCCCCTCGTTGGGATTCCCCGTCGATGGATTATGCTGCAGTGCAGACAAGGATGCCTTGTGCGAAGAAAATACAGCCGACGAGGGCAGAATCGTCGCACAATGGGCATACCGGCCTTGCGGTGCGTCCTGGGTCGGAATGAAAGTCCATCTCCTCGTGGGGACGTCGTAGATGTAGATATCCGACATGACGGCGACCTCGGGCTGCTGGTCCTGTGTGGCCGGACTACTGTCCTCTCGTGGCGTAGGCGACATGCCGCCGTAACATACCAACTTGGTGTCACCTAGTGGGCACATGGAGTGGAAGTACCGAGGCGGTGGGATGTCTCCGGCAGTCTCGAGTTTGGTCCAGTGTCGCCTTATCAGGTCAAGCTCGTACAAGTCGGAGGTAAGCGGCGCTGGTCTGCTCCGTGATAGTATTCTACCACCGAAGACGTACAGCTTATCGCCCAGGATGGTTGTCGTGGCTCCCACCAATGGATGTGGTTCCCTTCCGGTTGTGCGGTGGACATTACACATCAGCCCCGACAGGTGTGCAGATGACCCGGCTCCTGTGGTAGGTGTACCCACGGCTGCTCCGATGGCAGGAGTTCTCGTCTGTCCGACCTGGGGCGACGGGCCGGCGGATGGAGGCCCGTTGCTTCTTGGCGTCGTGTTGTCCCTCTGCTCTTCGCCGTCCTGTCTGGCTAGGTTCGCCAAGCTACTTTGACTGCTGGTCATGCCCAACCCTCTGTTGAGGTCAGGCCCACCTTGGCCTTGGGGATACAATCCACCCGCGTCCACCGAGGACGAAGAGTCCATGGTGCTGGTGCGACTGTCCATCTCTTGCTCCGTGTCTTCAATCGTAGCCAGACCGGCGTAGTGGGCGGGGGTAGTCAGCGGTGTAGAGCGACCAGCAGGAGACAGTTCGGGTGGCGGCGGTTCCGGTAGTGGCTTTTTGAGACTGTTCTGTAAGCTTAGACTACGGGCATGCTGGTAAGTCGTCGGACCGTGCGATCTCGTGGGTAGTGGAGCTGAGGTCGTTGCTTCCTCAATGTTTCCAAAGGACTCGAGTCGTCGCAGAGGAAGTTGAGCAGGTTGTTGTCGAGCGAGATTGTCTTCCCGGCTACTGATCTTCTTGATGCCCCGGAAGGCTGAGGATATATACTCAGACGGTGACTTGTCCGACGGCGATCGTTTGTTCCGCGTCTCATTCGAGTCGAGATCGGAGAATCGATGGTGGTAAGAACCGGAAGATGGCTGACCTGAATCGCCAAATGTTAGTCCGGAGCCCGACATCGTGTGGCCTCTCGGGTTTTGGCTTCAGCCTGCTCCCTTCGGAGGCAGCGATGAACTGTCCAGACGGTCGGGCAGGAATGTTGACAAGGCGACTCAATCACAGCCGAGACAAGAATGCCACTGCGTGCGTGTGGTCCGAGTCCAAGAAGAACCGGAAGCACGGGGTCAAGCCTAAGACCCAACTCATCTAGCGAGCAACCGAACGCGAGCTCTCCCGCGCCCCGTCAGCCCGGCCGATCTTTCAGGGGTAATCCACTCTCGAGCAGCGCCCTGCAAGGCACGACAGCAGCAAGAGAGCCACGTTCTGCTTCGTCGTGCCGTTCAATGGGCCGGATGGATATAAACTGAGACCAACACCAGGTTTGACGAGGCAGGCTACATGAGTCGATCGGACGTGAGAGTGCTTGAGGATGCCACGAGCAACGTCGCCTTTTCGTGGTCCCAAGGACACGGGTTGGTACCAAGCGAGAACCAAGATAACGCAGGGTGACAGCAAGCATACGGGGATGGGGAACCGGTAGAGTAAAGGTGGGGAGGGAGGGAAAGAAAGGCATCATCATACCTTGACACGGTTGAAGGCAAGGATACTCGACGTTGCACTCCTTAATTTCTCACACACGAGCGCGCGGGTAAGTCAAGGGACAAGACCTTGGATGGATTTGTTCCTTTGCCCAGGAAAGGGGGGGTACGGTAATTCTCTCTCTTTTCGCCCAGCTTTGCTTTGCTTCTTCGAGGGCTCACGTTGAAGGGGGGCCCGGTCTCATCACAAAGCGCGCTATCGGTTCATCACCCTCACTTTGGCTGGACGTCCGCTGCATACGAACCTGCTGGCGCCTTGTTCGTCACGAAGGAGGGTGCTTGAGCGAGAGTTGGGCAACGTGAGAGAGGAGCACCGGGCCGTCCAGTTTGCACAGACCGCCCAAAAGCCCCAAGGTGGCTTCCTTAGCGGGTGAGGGAAGTGGGGTTGAGTGAGACTGGACGGAGGAGTACCGAGCGCACGGGCGGCTCGGAATGAGTTGTTTGTCGACAAGAGGCTTCTAGGCCGGTTTCCAAAGCTTCTAGAGAGACGCTGATCCTAGAATAACTGGTGCCACATGAGGATAGGTGGTTTGGACGCTGACGAAGTAACCTACTCTCTACCTACAAAGCACTATTCAGCCAGATATCTGATCACGAGTCACATCGATCCTAAGCCTATGTAAGGTATACTTTTAGCCTGTCCGTATTCGACACCACTACAAGAACTTGCAAACGATAAATAGCAGCTAGCCAATCTTTTGGCGGTCTCCCGCTACGCATTAGGCGAGGCCGTCCTAATTTGGCACCTGAGCCCGCGCCGTCGCCTGTTCGGCTGTTCCTCACGCAGGCATCATGCCCCCTTACTGGGCCCTTAGAAGATCGGCTTATTGACTTGGGGGAAAACAACTGAAAGGAGCAGTTTCAAAACATATCATCACGAAAAGAGTTAGAGTCATCCACTGGAGCCAAGGACAAGAGTAAATCGAGGCAATCCAGATAGTCCTGTTATTTGGCAGCGCCTGCAACCTGCTGGGGTATCAAAAGTAGCATGGAGCTCACCCCAGGTGAGGGGAACAAAACCTAAGACGGCGTCCTCCCTCCTGCGGACGTCTTTGTTCCCTTCTTCCTCGGACCGTCTACCTGAATCTCAGCCAAGTTACACAACAGTTCCCATAGCAAAATGGCGGCGTTCTTTCCCTTTTATGGGCGACAGAAGGCAGGTCAGGTGGATTCCAGGCAAGGCAGGACTACACATACTGCTGGTCACGAAACCCAGACAAGACAGAGTTGTTCGCGCGGGTGATCGGCTTGACAGCAATGTCAATCTACAGCCAAACCCCTTTGCTACGGTTCAAATCAGAGGCGAGAACCGTCAGACAGCGTAAACAGTGCCCCGGCATGGCAAAGTTTGGGTTTCCGGACTGTTGGCATTTTGTATAGCCATACACGATTGAACTGCTGAGTAGTGCTTGTCAGGCCAAAAAAAAAAAAAAACAGTCGTGGACTGCCGAGGATAGGTTTCACCCGCTCATATTGATCAGCTAGATGCTAAGTACAAAAGAGAGAAGTGTCTGCCGGACCGTTGTTCAGCAGTTCGGTCACAATGACCTTTTCATTAGGGTATCATTGTCTCATATCCCATCTTTTTTCCTCCATAACGATTCCTCCACGGCTACCTTGCATGACGCTAACCAACAATTAGGCCTTGGGAAGGCTGGTGAAGCGAAGGTAAGGCTTGACGACGCGGACGTTGGGGAAGATCTCCTTGGCCTGCTCGGTCTTGATGCTGGGGTGGACAATGACATCGTCACCGGGAGTCCAGTTGATGGGGGTGGTGACCTTGTACTTGTCGCCGGTCTGCAGGGAGTCGATGATGCGGAGGATCTCGGCCGAGTTGCGACCGGTGGAGGCGGGGTAGGAGAGGATGGTGCGGATGGTCTTCTTGGGATCGATGAAGAAGACGGAGCGGATGGTGAAGGCAATGCCCTTGGAGTCGACGTTGGTCGTGTCCTGGTAGTCGAGCATGTCGTACAAGTAGGCCACCTTGCGCTCCTTGTCGCCAATGATGGGGAAGCTGACCTGGTTGCCGGACACGTCCTTGATGTCGGAAATCCAGCCATCGTGGCTGCCAATGGTGTTGGCCGAGAGACCGATCAGCTTGACGCCACGCTTCTTGAACTCGGGCTCGAGACGGGCCATCTCGCCGAGCTCGGTCGTGCAGACGGGAGTGTAGTCCTCGGGGTGGGAGAAGAGGATCACCCAGTTGTCGCCGATGAACTCATGGAAGTCAATGGGGCCCTGGGTGGTCTCGGCCTGGAAGTTAGGGGCAATAGAGCCCAGTCGAAGACTGCAGCAGCCGCCGTCAGCATACTTCCTCATCATTCCAAAGGATGCGTCTTCCAACTTACGGGGCGGGACGCTGCTCTTGAGACATTGTGAAGGCTTGGCTGTGATTGAAATGTGTACGGTACACTCGAGATGTTATGTCTTAGCTACGGAGCAAGAAGGGGAGCTTCAACAAGAGTTCTACGATTGTGAACGAGTAAAAAGCTGGAAAGGAAGAGAAGCAGTACGAAGCTCTAGGGAGGGGCAACCGAGAGATGAGGCGTTATTTAAGAATGGCGTATTGATCCCCAAGGGTCCACGGTTCCAGCAGGTCCCCTCCCGACTTCGGATTGCATAACAAAGGCGATCAATCGATTCATACAATCAAGGCCCCCATGGAGGTTGCAGGTAGGCCCCTACAAACTGTCCCTGTCGAGCCATCCACGCGTGCATCCAGAGCCTCGGATAGGCTTAGAAACCATAGCAAGCTCTCACTTACATGGCGGCTTCATGTTTGCCCCTCCAATGAGGGGTTGCCTCAACCCGTCCATGATGGGGAGAGCTCCCCTCCCATTGAGGCTTAGCGCGCCATTGCGCGATCTCTCGCTTGAATGATTGGTTGATGCCATCTGCTAGAGGGATTATGTCATTTCCACCTCGATGTCTTCATCGCATTGAGGACATAGTCGTCAGGCTAGCACAGAGTGCCTTCTTCCAAGGGCTGCTAACCTGCCGCCAGCGACCATTACTGCATGCTAGTACCTTTACAAGGTGTGTGTCTATCCTTGGATCCCGCGGTAGCCACCGGTAGCCGAAATCAACCACCCCCCATATGTGTTCGTCATCCTCTACTTCCGTGACGACGCAAGGCCTTGTGTGTACAACTATGGTGTACCATGCCTGATGCCGAGAGACGCAAGGCCTTGTGTGTACAACTATGGTGTAGCCATGCCTGATGCCGAGAGACGATGATTGTCAGGAAAATGATAAGACTTTGTCCATTTCACAACCTGCGATATGGTGCAGCTAGACGCTTCCAAGGTCACTAAGCAATGCTCCTAGAAAGCAGTACCGCTAAACTTACCCTACACCATACGGTGCTTGTGAATAGGAAGAGAAGTGAGCCTCCCTCACGCCTACCACGCAGCAGCCCACCCATAGTTATGTTCCACCTCCGCCTGTTTATCAATGTCTGCTCGATTCATCCGTGCTTCCAGACATCTGATAGAATGTAGATTTACACTTGAGTGAGCTTTGACGTTATCAGCATCGTACAAATCCAGTACGTCACAATTGTGCCTGGGAGAAATGTCGTGGCTTATATGAAGTCATATTCTAGCAGCTAATAAGACCTTGAAGTCCGGGACATTTAATTAGTTCCTGCATGATAGGGAACAGTTGCAATACCTTTAACGAGTGCCGCGGATGGGTACGAGGTAAACAGTAGCTCACCGTGGATAGCTTGGTTCATCTCATCTCGGGTTGTCGCAGTTCAGTCTTGCCTAATCCTCCTTGACCTCGGGTTTCTGCCCCGTCCAAAAGTAAAATTTCTCGTAGGCATGGATCCCAGGATTATTCAAGTCGTTCCTGGCCGCCGCCAGGAATAATTGGATCTCCGTCTCGCTCATATCCAGGTTCCGGAAGGGTTTGGCCGCCATGGCCCCGAACATGTCGTTCACCGCCGTGCGACAATACATGCCTATCAACCTTAGTCTCTTGTCCTTGGCCCATGTCCCGATGGGGACTTTGTGCACCACAGACTTGACATTGACGAAGCCTGCCTTCTCGAGGATCGGCCCGAGCTTCTCGCCAGCACGGAAGTTCATTCCGAAGGTTTTGACTGCGGTTTCCGCTGTGTCGAAGAAGCGTTTGAGGGGGGCATCGGGGGCGAGGGTGCCATCGTCGCAGTTGGCTCGGGCGTCAAGTTCTTGAATCTCCACCCATCCGCCGGGTTTGAGATTGCTGCGAGCGGAAGTCAGCACCTACAGATTCTGGCCGGGCAGTGAGGTTCATGAACTCCTTACTCGTGGATATTTTGGAGCAGCTTAAGTTCGTCTTTGAGCCAGGGACTGATGCACCTGAGATGCACCAGATCCCAGTTGTCGCCGTTGAGCCATCCATCCTCGACGTCATCTACAAAGAATTTGAGGTTTGGGGGAAGCCAGGACGGTTGTATGGGACTTAGGTCCACCCCGACAACTTGCGCGCTGGGGTATCTGTCGGCGACTGGCAATCATGTCAGGGGCTGTGATTGTTCTATGGTGGACGAGGAGGACCAACCGTCTACCGCCCATATGCCAGTTCCTGTCGCTAAATCCAGTATCTTCTGAGGCTTGTCCCCTATCGGAGCATAGAACAACTTCCCACTGTTGCCAGTTAGACGACTACAGAGACGGCAGCACAAGGGACCTGGAATTTCTTGGCCTACTCTGTCAATTCAAGCATCATGGCATGCTTCATGTCATCTCGGTTCTGCTCCTCGTCATCATTCGGAATGGGATATCTCCCATGTCTGTACTGATGATACTGCAACCAGGCCGTTAGCTTCGTCGTCCAAGGCGTTAGCGAGGGAGAGGGCGGGCTCAATGTTTTGCTCATACTCTTCTCCCGTTCTCGTATGAATGAGAATAAACGCTTGACGTGATGCTCGTTGAGGCCGTGCTTCCCGCATCATACTCTTCGATCGCGAACTCATCCTCTTCCTCGTGATCTCCTACCGAGGCCGCTTCGATAGGGATATGCTCTGTTGTCACTTCTGCCATGGTTGAACATGAAAAAGACTACAGAATAGCAGGTACAGATGAAGCTATGTGGTACAGTTTTGGCGGGGATTAGGGGTCGACAGATCAGATCTAACGGACATTTTAGTGCCCGCCAGATAGCGGAATGTTCGAGTGGGGATCGTGTCGGGGATAGGAGCCGAAAACCTCAAGCCCCGCTTACAGGTTTATGTACCCCTACATGGCTCCTCTCATTACCAGGTACATAGACTCTGCTTGACCGCCGAACCACAACAATCCTCTGGCTGTTGAACCTGATAATGCAAGTGCATCTCAGAGCTGATTGGGCGTGTCACCGGACCTGCGATACGCAAGTTGGTTCGTGGGTTCGGAGTGGATATGGGAGGCATGTAGCGACCGTGCAACGGGCCTAACGGAATGGGGACCTCCAATAGGGTATTTGCCAGTTTCCGTTAACCAAGGTCAACACGCGGGCGAACAGCCTGTGCTGACCCTCGAGCGAATGTCCGCATTTCGTCGAGGGCGTTCCCATTATATAAGGGGAAAGTGAGGACTTCTTTTAATCGTCTTTGTACGTAGAGGTATGTACGTCTGCCGTTTGTGCCGTCTCAAGCAGAGTTCCGTGATAGCGTGCTCCACTCCACTCCAACCTCAGATGCAGACCCCGAATAAAACGTCCGGTACGTCCGAAGCTTCCCGATGATGGCTAGAGTACGCCATACCATCAGCTGGCAAGGTCAGCCTGGCGGACAATCCGGTGGTAGTGCGGCTTGTGACAAGATCAAGCATTGTGCAACCTTTCGTCTGATCCTGTCAGAATCCTCAGGGCTTTTTGAATGACACGGAGCGCTTGTCTGCTGGCATCTAGTACCCCTTTACGCCGTTTCGACAAAAGCATGATGCATTTACAGGCACATCCGCCACAGCCGTTGCAATCCTGAGTTGCGGCAGGACGATCTGTGCTTCAGCATGACGGCCAAGCTTGATCAGACATTCATGGTAGCCATGAAGGGACCAGACGTTGTTGGGATGTTGCCGCGCCCTGGGGAGTGAAGAATCAAACCCGAGGTCCGCTCGGTAGACAGCGGCAGCCTCCTCTACATGGCCTTGTTCAAGCAGTAATGCACCGTAGGCATGACGTGTCGGTTGCATCCAACCCCAAGGTTCATCGTACGGGAGCCCGTCATCCAGTTGAATGCTTTTGCGAAGATGCACAAAGGCGTTGTCATGGTGGCCACGTCGGTAATCCAATTCACCGGCCAGCATCTCCTTGGCAATGGCAAGAATGTCGAGGCAGGGTATGTTGAACACGGTTCTGGAGGGTTTCACCCGTTCCCGCAAGATATCGAGGTCGCTCAGCTCGGCCTCGGCTGCCGACAGTGAACCTGTTGCGGCATAAGCAACTCCTCTGCCGTAAGTGATCATCGCTGTAGTTACACAATACAGCTCCCGATCTCTTGGGAGCTGCAGCTGGATGAGCTCCTCCCACAGTCCAAAACGGATCAGCACATGAACACGCATTGACAGGAACCCCTCCAGCCAATCAGCCATGGGGGGACTTTCAACGCGCAGTAATTCCTCCGGGATGGCCGTCTCAAGCTCAACGACCGTGCCTCGAGCGACCTGGGACTGGCCGGCAAACATGGCTGCGTATACGCGAAAATGGAGGTCGTGCGCGCGGTAAAGCGTATAGAAGTTCATGGGCCCTGCTCTTGAGACAAACTTCTGGTCGGCACGGATGGCTTTCGAGTTGGAGGCAATGGCTCGTCTGTAGTCGCCGCAAAGAATATCAATGTGTGTCGGCATATGCTCCAAGTGTCCAGCATCCGGGACCAATCCCCGGAGGCGGTCCGCCGCTGGCAAGGCCGACTCCGGTGATGAGCTCATTTCCATGAGATGGATGTACAAGTGCAGCAGTCCAGGATGCCTGTGACCTTCAGGGCATTTGAGGGCCGACTCGAGAACGGATTTAGCCTCCAAAGTGTGTGCTCCAGGAGCTGGGTTGCCGGTGTCCAGGTCCCACAGCTTCCAGGGAGTGATGTTCATCAAGGCGTCGGCGTAAAGGGCAGCTACATCACAATCCATTGGAAACCTCTGGTAAACGTTCCTCATAGCATCAGCATACTCCTGATTCCACACAGACCAGTCCTTGGTGGGTGAGCCCGGGGGATACCGTTTGTGCAGGGCGTTGATCAGGGCCTGTTCGACAGGCGAAGCCAAACCAGCCATTTCCTGGGCTCTTTCGAGGGCGGCATGTGTCCGTCTTGTGGTGCTAGCCATGTCGTTTTCATCGAAAGCCTCCCATGGTTTGTTGTAATTTGGCCCAAGAGCGTAAGCTAGCCCCCAGCAGGCCATTGCGCAGTTGGGATCGCTCCTTGCCGAACGCTCGAAACATTCGGCGGCTTCCTCGTGATTGAAGCCATAGCACCATACGAGGCCACGGTCAAACCACTTCTGTGCCCATTTGTTACTCGTTGTCACTTTTCGATGATAGGTCCCTAAGTCATAGTAGCCATCATCTGGCACTGGGTTCTGTGCTTGAAATGTCATTTTTTTTGCGGGAACTCCTGCGTGTTATGGTCCAAAGTAAAAAAAGGCGCCTGAGCAACATGCAGTCATGCACAGCAGCCCAACGCTTGTGCTCACCACTAGCGGCTTGCAGCTATGTACCTTCACTCCAATCACCGTCAGGTTACCTCGGTACCTGGGAGCATAGCGAGACTGGGCGAGATACACGAACAATCCTACCAATGCAGATGCACTAAACTGTTGTAAGATCTTACCTACAGGTGGGATATACCTATTGTAGAATGACCTTCAATGCAGGAACGCAATTACTCATTCGTACCACCAGCCACCCAGTCTCTCCGGGCGTATGGATCCGAGGTTGTGGCCTCCGAGGCTTCCAGCTGCCAAGAAGTACCCTTTTCCGTGGCTCAAGCTCATGTGGGTAATCACTGTTTTTGGCTAGGTCGTTTTAGCTCCAAAAAGCTCCCCGCTATGACGACAGCCAGACAAGCTCTCCCCAGATATTTTTTGTGCTGAAAAGGCACTGTCCCTTGAGGTACGTCATCGGAGAATAACCATCGGCTAGAAGCGTGGACAACGTTGCCAAAAACAGTGCCAATGAGGTACCTCTACTAGTCGGAGCAGGTTCCTGCAGGCGCGTTCGCCATTGCGTCATGGTTGGCTCAGTAAAACTCAATTGCACAGTTTCCACAAGAGATCGCCCGGATGTTTGTTTGTTTAAAAGCTCCTATCTGCCACCACAAGTCCAAACCTTTTGGAACCTCCTCCTATCACCATCATACAAGCCCGATACCCCTCCAACTATAAGCCCTTACCGCATTACAAACACCCTCTCTACCCTCCTCTACATCTTTTCATTACCTCACAACGACCTCCAAAATGTATGCTGCCAGACCAATCGCTCGCTCCGCTGCCCCCAAGGCTGCTCGTGCCTTGCGCGCCCCCGCCCGTCAGGCCCGATTCCAGTCCACTAGCAGCAGCACAGCAAATGCCGCCAAGTCGGGTTCCTCTCACATTGCTTCCGGTGTTGCCGGAGGTGTTGCGGGTGCCGCTGCTCTGTACGGCATCTTCATGATGACACCAACGGGACAGGCTGCGCGGAAGATCAACAAGGCTGCCAAGGAGACGCAAAAGACATACGAACAGGCTGCCAAGAAGCTTCAAGAGACTACACCAAATGCCGATCAGGCCATTAACTACATCAAAGACTTCTGCTACTCGTACGTCGCGTGGGTACCTGGTGGCCGCGCCTACGTCGATGCCGCCTTCAAGGACATTGACACCCTCCGTGCGAACCATGGTGATGAGGTGGAGAAGATCGTCACGAACGCATACAGGAGGCTGCAGGATATCTCCAAGAATTCCGGCATGAGTTTGGAAACTGCCGCCAAGGTCTATGACGTTGTTGCCGACACCTCCAAGCAACTAGGTGCTCTCGCCGGTGATGCCATTGGCGACATCCTCGACAACCACCCCCAGATCAAGGACAAGGTCGGACCAGGTATTGATCAGTTGAAGCAAATGGGCGAGAACTACGGACCCGAAGCCAAGAAGGCCGTTGACGAGACATGGAAGCAAGTCAAGGACATCGCAGCCGGTGGCTTGACCCTCGAGACCGTTAACAAGATCCGCAAGCTGGTCCAGGAGAAGCAGGAGCAGATTCAGAAGCTCGGCGATGAGGCGTGGAAGAAGGGCATGGAGCAGGCCAAGCCCTACCTCGACAAGAACCCACAGATCAAGGAGCTCCTCGAGAAAAACGGCGACGCTCTGAAGAACGGCAACTACGGCGAGCTCTTCAGCCAGGTTAAGGAGGCCGCCACTTCTGGCAATGTGGACAAGCTCCAGGAATACGTCAATAAGGCTACCGAGAAGGCCAAGTCCAAGGGACAACAGGCTTTTGGTGGCAGCTTCGATCAGTTCTTTAAGCTGATTCCCGAGGGATCGGAAATCATGCCCAAGGTTCAGCAGCTTGCCAAGGTCTTCAAGGAGCACTCCAAGGAGGGCGAGCAGTTGCTCAAGGAGACTGCCGACGACCTGAAGAAACTCTTGGAGGACAAGGCCAAGAAGGCGCAAGACATTGCAGAGAAGGCCAAGAAGGACGCAAAATAAATTGTGGTAATTTAATGTTGTAGGGGGATTTTGGGTTTTCGGGACAGTCCATGTCCGGATAAGGATTGGACTTGTGTAACACTAGGCTGGCATCATGCATAGGCGTTCCGGTGTTTCTGCTGTCGAGGTCAGAACGGCGAGATGAATTCATTAGTCATGATTAATGCGTATTTCGCTTTTCCCTGCCATCTTTGTCCATCCTAGCACGGCCATTTTCGAGAATTGGCACGATTTGGACAAGTCTATTCGATTAATGTTTATCTGCTACATGTTCTATATGAGCAGCCAGCGGTCCTGGACAGAGGACAGCAACACCAACAACTTCTCCTCTATGGAACGCATCCGAGGCCCATCCGAAAGGTAGAGTGCCTTGTTTAGACCGAGTTTCTGAAATCATAAGAAAAATAAATGTGCCACTTCATCCACTCCTGGGTTCGGTTCTCGCGTGAACTAGGTTCGACCTGATTCTGCTGTTCTGTACGTGAAGGTACCTTACTCTCTCTCTGTTCCGCCGTCGCCTGTTGTTATCTCGCGTGAGAAAGCGCTTCCTGACAGCAATCTTGAACTCATGGGGAGAATCCAACCCCCTAGACCGCAAGTTGTGTCTGAACTGCCACAGTAGCCAGCCAGTCGACAGCATCCACATGAACACTGTAATATCCCGTCCTTGGTGGCTTTATAGTCCTTGAGTTATACTTGCGAATGGCTAGATCCACGCTAATTTTGAGCCAGGCTGGTGCAAGCGACTGTAACCCTCGCCTCGCCGATTCATCAATATGCTTCCATTGAGAGCAGAATCCGTCAAGGGGGACAGAAACAATGCCCGCTCAAAAACCGACAGAAATGTGGATGACCACCGCATGCCGTTTGATCTGTACCTACTTCATGGCTCAATGAACTTCACTCTGCTCGGGGAAGGCTACCTTTTGCTGAACATGCGTGCTTCTTCCAGCAATGACGTGGCATAAGGAGAGAAGATCTTCCCGCAAGTTCAAGAAGGATGGTCTGTGATTCAATAACATGGAGGTAGTAGTTTCCTATACAGGAGCTGCACACAGCTTCTGATAGTGCAGGTTTCTCCCCTGTTGATTGCTATTGTACTCTGAAAATCGGAGCCAAAAACGTGCTTCAAGCTTCGCGGCAACAGCTGGTTGCCTACGGCAGCGAATCCCGGGAGCCGTATCTTTTTCATGGCTGTGCCTAGTCTTAGATCTTGCGTCTGCTGTGAACTGGCAAAGTCAGCTGAGAAATACCGTTCGAGGTCTCGATCATGTGGCGAGCCGGTCGCATGGTGTCCCCGGTTGTCCTGTTCCCTGCCACGCCGAGGTTCCGAGCAAACATGGGAAAGGAACCGCCGGCTATCGTGAGCCGTACGCATGTGCCCCTCCTGAACCGATGGGCACAGTCTGAGAGTGCGAGGCGCAGAGGTGAAGAGTCTCGGTTGGGGTTGATGACTTGGTACGTCTCGGCGACGACGCGCGAGGTGTCCGTGTGTGGATTGTGCTCGCTGAGTCGAATGCACAGATCAACATAGGGGTTGTCGCTGGAGTGAGCTAGCTGGATGGTTGGTCGGCCTAGGACCTCCAAGTCGTCGTCCAGGGGTGATGATGTGAAGCTGAGGACGTCATCTCGGTTGGCGAAAAGACTTGTGTACTCAGCTCCCGCGTTGATGGTGGGTGTTGGATCTGCTGGGTCATAGGTGAAGCACGGTGCTGACTGGTCAGCCACCTCCAGTTTGGGGGCGGGAGACCAGGAGAGGTCTCTCCTATGCCCTAGATCCATGGCACGCGGTGTTGTCTCAGGTGGCCATGACTTGTAGGAGGTCCATTCGTCTGCACCAGTGACGAAGACCTTGACATGAGGATGCCGGCGCTCGTCCTTGGCCACAATGCCGTCCATAAACTGTATGATATCCCGCATTGACATCAACCCCGAGGCACCGACGTGACCCCACGGTCCCATGGTTATGGAGACTTGGCACCCTCTCTCCTTCAAGCGGTTGTACTGTTCCGTCGTCTGGTCGCGTCTGGTGAAGGTATCATACCAGCCCATAACCAGCAGAACGGGCGTATCCGTTCTCACCCTCTCCAATGCACCCCCCTGCCTTGTCAGCGCCCAGTACTGATCTGCAATGTCAGGCCGCGTAGCCCAGTCCCTCAGCCACGGCGCTTTCCCGCCAAAATGGCTTAGAATGCCGTCCAGGAGGGGCAAACCGACCGCAGCCCACCTCAGTTTCCCTCCTTTCCACCTTGACCAAGCCATTCCTACCAACCCAGACCAAGGCTCCTCCTGCTTCACGATTATCTCGCTCCACTCAACCCGCTGCATGGCGAAAGCTCCCGTGCCCCAACTATACGCGGCCATGTCATGCATAGCCGCCGGTATCACGGCCCCAACACAATCATCTGGAGGATCATGTAACAGTGCCCAGGACGAGTAGCCGGAGTACGACGCTCCTGCCGTGATGAAGCGTCCGGGATACCATTTTTGAGTCCTCATCCACTTTACGACTTGCTGGCCGTCAGCCCGTTCGTTCTGTCCAGGGTCGAATGAGCCATCCGAGTCAAAGGTACCGCGGCTGGATACGAACAAGACAGGGTAACCTCTCGCGGCGTATATACGGGCGTTGAAGATGGACATGGTCGGGGAACGACCATAGGGTGATTGGACGAGGACAAGTGGTAGAGAGGATCGGGACGGGCCTGATGATGGCGGTGAAGGAAGCACAGGGAGATAGAGGTCTGCTGCTAGAAGTACACCATCCGACATGGGGATGCGCAAAGGCTGGCTGGTGTAACTGCATTTCTCGGGTGGGAGAGAGAGATACCATCCTGACAAACGGTCCGCAAGGGTTGAGAAGTAGGAGCGCTGAAGGCGCTCAATGGGTGATGATGCACTCATTCTTGCCAGTTTACACCCATGAGCGTAGAATAAACATACATCAGGAAATGTCTGAGTCTTAGGTTAGGAAACCAATGCTTATCAAGGTACTTCCACCATGGCTACTGGAAAGCCGATGATGCCGGTGGCTTTCCATGTTGGAAGTTGGCCATGCTAGAAGCAAGTGGGGCGTTCGCGCAACGGGAATGCAGAATACATCAGGGAATCGTTGGCTTGGCCGCAGCATATAAGCATGTCTGCCTTGCTTAATAATCCTAGTCTCCTCTAGCTTCGAAGATACTGCTTACATCCTGTATGAGCACACAAAGATGCTCTTGGGTTCTCGATTACTTGATAACGACTTGTGCTTCCCACCAAGGCAGCATCAAAAGAACGCAGCGGCCCCAGCATCATTAGTCCCCAGGTTCCCCAAACCCCAGTTTGACTCCACTGTCTTGAGAAGACTGTAGTGGTTATACTTGGTCCCGTCTGTCGTTCCTACCCTGGTTGCCGGAATGGCATTGCCCAGCAAGGCGGCATAGATGTGGTTTGTGCCGAGTGTGGTGCCCTCGTCGAAAGTCAGGATGATCAGGGTTCTATCCGTGTTGAATCGGGCATCAGAGAGCAGCGGAGTGAGCCAGTTACGAGCCCATGCGCCGGCTGTTGTGACGGAAGTATCGTGGCCGTCGTTGGCTGGAAGACGTCAGTTCAGGCAAAAGAGTCTAGAAAATGGGCTGTTCTAGCGGGAGGAGATGGAGCTGTGCTTACTCATATTGGGGGTGATGAACATCCACTGGGGGAGCTTGTTATCGTTCAAGTCCCTGTTGAACATGGTGAAGTTCTTGCACTTAGCCAGGCGGTTGACGTCGGATGTGACAGAATCATAGCTCATCAGGGGACTGCGGTACCCGTGGTCAGTTCTCCGTAATTGACACAGGGGCATCACGAACACTCGGAGATAAACTCTACTTGTGCTTTCGGACATAATCGTTTGCCTTGGTCTTTTGGTTCACGTAGTTCCCTTCGAAGCCAGAATACGGCATGTCCTCCTGATAGACACCCCAGCTAATCCCTTTAGCTTCAAGCAGATCGACAATGGTCTTGACGCCGGAGGAGATCCGCTGAAAGCTATCGTCTGTGATACCGTTGGTGCTGGCCCCCACCGCGGCCACATAGTTAGGCTGGGATGGATGCGTGATGGCGTAGTAGTTCGTGAGCTTGGTTTGTCAGATGGCAGTGTCAGGGGGGGGAGGGTTCAAGCTGTGGACGCACCAAGATACCTTGGGAAGCAAGATACTTCAGGTTTGCTGGAAAGTGTTATCAGCACGTCGGCCAAGCAACAGAACCAGAGACAAGTATAACAGATGCGTAGTAGTAATAGTAGTAAACATCACGGCTGCACTTGAACTTGGCTTGCGCATTGCCACCTGAAATACACTCACCATTACCAACAGCCAGGCTGTAATCTGTGTTTTCCAGCCATATCTGCACGAAGCGATCGAATGTCTTGCCGGCCACCTGGCTGGTTGGAGACTGGGTAAGCGCCGTGGCAGCAGCCTGGGCCACTGCTGAAGATGCCGTACTGGTGTACTGTAGCTGTGCGCATGACTGTGCGGCTACTGCCAAGAGCCAGGTCAATTTCGTGAAAGGTTTCATTATCGATGGGTCAAGATGCATGTCGAAGCTTGGTTGAAGACGGGAAGAGTTGGTCGATTTGACTCTGTATTATATCAACATCTACCATGACTTGGTCTGCTTTAAGTTCTTTCTTCTACAAGTATTCTCATTTCCGCCTCTTTCCCTGGCCAGAGCACACTCTCCTCTCAACGATCCAGCTCATCACCACGTGTAGCGAGCGGCTTGGTTGAGCGTTAGGAATGGAACGTGGATGGATACAGGTAGCTAGCTAGATCCTTGTGGTTTGCACCTCAACGCTTGTCTCGGTCACTTGATCAGGAGCTATGCCCGTCTCAACATACATCACAGCTTCCCAAATGAGACTAGTGAGATCTTTGAATGATCGGGACTGTTGTCGGCTCGGATAGTCTCCCGGGAGATAGGCTATGTTCCTGCCGAGAGCTTCCCGTCCTCGTCATGAAATGCTAATGAGTGGACCAATCAGACGCTGCGACAGCATCTCGTGCCAGATTGTCCAACCCATGCTCGCCAGATTTTAGGTACCTAGCAAAGCCTGGACTTGACACAATGGAACCCACCTGCATGAATATCAAGCACATTGCCTGGGGGCATGTCTTATTGTACACCTGAGCAATATAGCTGGCCTTTTGCTGGGTGAAACTCCCACGACTCGTCATGACACTGAACCGAAAGACGGAGGACTTCCTGGCAGCAAACGCAACACATGATGTCTCCCCAGACTGCTATGCTTCTAGCTAGCACGTGGCGTTGATAACTTGCTGGAACCAGTCCCTCATCCTCCTCGTTGCATCACGTGGCGCCGTGCTGAACCTTTTCAACATGTGTTCCACAAGTATGTTGTCGTGAGGTTCCGTCTCGCTAATCTCTAGACGAACATGGACATCTGGATTCTCCCTGCGTATGTTCTCGGCGAATGCTAGACCCTGATCTCTCAGAATTTCATGTTTGCCCACCGTCACATACAGCGACCTGGTCGCCTTACCGAGGCCGCGAAACCAGGAGCTGCTAACGTCAACCGGCATGGCCCATCCGTTGTTCTCACTCTCTTCCTCTTCGTAGCCAGTACCTCCCAGGAGTCGGCGAGCCGATTCCAGGATCATGGACGGGGCCAACATGTCGATGTTGCCATTCTCCTGGAAGGACCGGTTCGTGGCTCGTCCGCTCACCCAGGGAGATACAGTGAAAACGGCCAGAAACGGCTTTGTGAGGTTGATCGGGTCAACCCGTGGATTGGGATGCAGTATGTGGCCGAGTAACTGAGCCGTCAGGTTGCCCCCAGCTGAATCACCCCCAACCACCAGCTGGCTTGGGTCGATGCCCGAATGCAGAAGGTGTTGAAGAGCTGCCACCGCTTGTTGAAGGTGAGTAGGATACTGTGCCTGAGGGACCAGCGTATACTGCAACAGCGCAACGGCCACCTCCACATGGGGTGATGCCTCGACGTATGCTTGATAGCACCATTCCAGATGACTCTCGGTCAGAGAAGCAATGTACGCGCCACCATGGAAGAAAAGAACGAAGCGGGATGCCCTGTGTCTGTCGCCAACCCACATAATCGAGGATCGACCATCGGGTAGCACCTCGATATCCTCACTGAGCCGCTTGATAACGGAGTTGTCCTGAGCCCGTTTCGCTAATGCGAGCTTCTTCACCACCCACGATCGATACGTCTGGATGGTGGTTGGAGACAGCCACTGCATCTGGGCGGGAGTGAAATGGGTCAAGGAAAACCTGATAGGGCCGCACAGCATGTAGAACCGCAGCGGCAGGTTTCGCCAGGCCGCCACGGAGACGCATCGTACCCAGAGGTAGGTGATCCGTATTGGGGCTGTTCAAGTCAGTCATGACTGCCTTGACCTCTGACCAGGGACGAAGACTTCACCTAGGAGTAGCCTCAAGGGCAAATCGACTACCTCACGTGCCGACAGGCGTGGACGGACAACCTGATACTGCACCACGCGCGTTAGCTTCGTCCCCGGTCATTGGAGACGTGATTGTTACCTGCCCTGGCCATGGTTAAGAGGAATCCCTTGGAGAAAAGCGCGCAACATTTCCAAAGTCAGAAGGTAAGACGGGTCGGTGCAGGTGATAAGGGCAGATTCAGTGCCGTGTTCAGACCCATGTTGACCCTTTGAAAGTAGGTGCCGTGCTCGTAACAAACACGACAAAGAGCTTCCTGGTGGACCTCGGAAGTGACTCAAGTGAGTGAACGGACTAAGTTCCGAAACGCGGGGGAGATGGGACGAACCGACACGCGTCCCCACACAGAGCGCCAATGCTACGAGCAGGTGAGCACCCCTTCGCCAATTCCTGCCGTCATGGTGTGTCTCATGGTACTTTCTACTTACAGAGTACTATATCGAAAGAGGTAGAGTTGCATCAGGGAGGTGAAAGGTCACACCGAGGCACCGAGGTTGTGCAGAGATGCATTGCGGTGAGGCTTCGTGGGCGGCGGAGACACGAGAGAAATGGTGGCGGGCGTTACGATACACAGTCGACCCGTGAAAGTCTATCCTGCGCTTCACTGCGTACTAGTGTGATGGTTGGTACGAAGGAGCGGAAGGGCTGGATGATTAGGGTAGGTATGCAGCGGAGCGGACTATTTAGCCGGTAAATAGAGGACGAAGAGGGTGGTCAAAGGGTTATGCTAGGTACCACCTTAGGTAAAGAAGGACGGACTGAATACCATAGAATCAATGATAATGGGATTTATGTTTTACATAGAAACCAGTTTTACACATGTAGCTATGGGATAGTTCTTGGACAGGCGAGGAACATGGAAACCTAAGGTCTAGAATCAGTGACGCTGACCAATTGGAAATCCCAATGGGGAAATGCAGGGTTACCCCACGATGTCCATCGCAGATCCTCCAGTCTAACCTGTTTGGGCTATAACAAGATGAGAATCCGACCCCACCTCTCCCTAGTGCAACATCGCGCTCCCCAAGCGAGCAGCCGAGGCACAGCAACTGTGCCTCTTCGCTGTGCCCGCACCTGCCCCTGGACTCTGTCTGAAGAAGGGGTCGGCGACGCAACAACTTGCAGGCGTTTTCTCTTGCTCAAACATCAATAAATGTTTGATTCACTCGAAGTGTTGTTACCGTTGTTTTGACGTAGTCACTCATCAACAGTCATTCTTCTTGGTAGACTCGCCGACTTGATCCTCCCGCTTTTCTCCCCGGATCCACCATTGAAATAGTACCTATTTTATCTCCGATATGGGCCAAGTAGCTGACGCCAAGAACAACGATGCGACGACGTACAGCCAGTTTGCCTGTATTGGTGCCGGTTTCTCAGCAATAGGCCTCGGAGCGACACTGAAGAGATGGTACGGGATCACGGACGTCAGGTTTTTCGAGCGGCATTCCAAGCTGGGCGGAACATGGCATATCAACCAATATCCAGGTAGGCGTCATCATTGATGTGCAGCATCGTGGTTAGACCAGAAGGGGTGAGAGCTGACAGTTGTACAGGCTGTGCCTGTGATGTACCCAGCATGCTGTACAGCTATTCATATGAACCCAATCCCAACTGGAGCCGGCCGCTGCCGCCCCGAGAGGAACTGTTCCAGTACTTGAAGACGGTGGCGGAAAAGTATGACCTCCCACCCAAGATGACCTTCAACGTCAATGTCGACCGGTGCGAGTGGCTTGAGGATCGGAGTGTCTGGCGGCTGCACATGCATGACCGCAAGACGGGCAAGGTCCACATCCACGAGTGCCAGTTCCTGTTCGCCGCGTCCGGACTGCTCGTCACTCCACGCGAACTGGACGTGCCTGGCAAAGAGACGTTCAAGGGACCCCTATTCCACTCGGCCGAATGGCGCCACGATGTTGACTTGACGGACAAACGGGTAGTATTGTTCGGAAACGGCTGCACGGCGACGCAGATCGTCCCTGAGATTGTGGGCAAGACCAAGCATCTTACCCAGGTGGTGCGGTCGAAGCACTGGATCTACCCTCCGAGCATATCAGGCGCGGCTTTGCAACAGCTCAAGTTCTTACGAAACCACGTGCCCTTCAGCATGCTGGTTCAACGTTTCATTGTCTTCCTCGGTGCAGAGCGCGAGTGGCGTGGTTTCGGAATGAGCGCGGCGGCAGCTCGATTCAGAAAGTCACGGCGCGAGAGGGCCGAGAAGTACATCAAGTCCCTGGCCCCGGAGAAGTACCACGAGCTCCTGATCCCAGATTTTGAGGTTGGCTGCAAACGTCGGATCTTCAACACTGGCTACCTCGAGTGTCTTGATGCGGATAATTTCGTCTTGACCGACAAGAAGGTGCTGGAAATCGTACCCGAAGGGGTGCGGACAGAGGACGGCATCATCCCGGCCGATGTCATCATTGCTGCCAATGGATTCCAGACCGCCAATGGCTTCATGCCCGGTATCGAAGTCATCGGGCGTGACGGAGAGACGGCACGGGAGCACTGGGAGCAATTTGGCGGTGCAGAGGCGTACCAGTCATCGGTAATGAGTGGCTTCCCCAACTTCTTCCTCCTTTTGGGGCCGAATGCTGCCACAGGTCATACTTCGGCTGTGATGGCATCCGAAAACTCCATCAATTACGCGCTGCGCGTCATCAAGCCCGTTCTCGATGGCAGAGCCAGTGCTGCTGAGATCAAGCTCGAGGCTGAGCAAGCCTACGTTGAGGAAATCCACAGGGATCTAGAGAAGACAGTGTGGCATTCTGGCTGCAAGAGCTGGTACGTCCATGATCTGGAAGACGGCAAGCGATGGAACGATCAGACCTACCCGTGGTCTCAAGCCTACTACTGGTACAGGAGTCTATTTCCCGTCTGGAGTGACTGGCAGTACAGCGTATGTCCAACCTACCTTCATTTTCCCTTTAAGCAATTGTCAACTGAGTCGCTAACGTATTTCCCTACACAGCGCGGAAAGGATATGTACCAGTATAAGCCAAGGCGAACTTTTCTTGCCCTGCTCGCCATGGTACTATCCGTTGTGCTTCCAATTCTCTTCTCCGAGCAGTTGAGATTGGATTTGCTTGGCTATATTCCGGCAATTAGAAGCAACTTGGCGAGTGTCAGGAGTCGCTGGCTGTAGGGTTGGTTGGCATTTCTGCTCGAGGTACTGATCCTTTGACCGCACTATTCCAGGTCACGGGCAAAGGCAATTGCAATACTAAACGAACCAGCTGCAAGCAGACGTGGGACATAATCCAAACGTTCAACGTCATTTGAATTGCTCTTGCGCTTTGATTGTGAGCATGTTTTCCCTCATCCTGCACATTTCCAGGTTGCCTAGGAGCGACCCCACCAATCTTGTACCTGTGTTGTGCTGTGCCGCGTCGCTGCCTGGTTGTAGCCTTGGAGTGGAGGAGGGGTCGATGTCAGGGTACTGGGCTTTTCTAGACGTGCAGGTATTAAAGTTCCATGGACCATTCATAGATACTATGACACTTTGTCTTTTCTCGAGCCGTTCCACTACCTCGGCCGTCGACTGCACGATACTTTGATGCCCCATGAACGCATCTAAACATCATCGTCCGCCGCCACAGAATGTCATCCCTTTCGCAGACTCCTGTTCGCCCTACTACGCGTGAGACTATCCTCTCGGTCTCCCCGGATCCACAACCCGACTCACTTCTGTTTAGTCTCGTTCCCCCGGAGATCCGTCATGAGATCTTCTCGTATGCCCTCTCCGACTTTCCGGACCCCTCGGCCAACTCACGCTACAACAGTCAAACATGCTACACCCGTCCATCCTACTTCGCTTCGCGCAAATCCGACTTGCGCCTCTTGCGCACCTGCCGTGCCGTCTACCGGGAGGCCTGGTTCCTACCCTTCACCAAACGAACACAGACATTCTGGCTGTGCACCGTGGGAGAGGACCGCGCTCCACCCGGACACTGGGCGTCCGCTCATAGAAGAAGATGTGGCCGAATCTTGTCCCAAATTACAGCCGAGTACGGCGGCAGGAGAGTAGAGATTGAGAAGCTTCATGTTTTTGCACAGATGTACAAGATCGAGAATGGAGAGCTCTGTCATGTCCTACGCACTCCTCACCTCCATCCCAGATCTTTCACCTTGACAGTCAGGCATACCGACTGGTGGTGGTGGGAACACGACCAAGGCTTGTACTTTGAAGCCAAGTGGATTCCAGAGTTGTGCCTGTTCCTCTCGTCGAGTGTGAAAGAGATTCGGATACAGTTGGAGAGTCTCGAGCGGAAGAAGGGGCAGGTCGACGCTATCGTGAAGCACATGAGTGAGCACTGGTACTTCAAGAGGTCGGACAATGAGGTCTTGTACCCTGATGCCACATTACAGATGGTGGAGGTGAGCAGATGGACGGGATCGTCTACGTGGCATGGTAACACGTGGACCAGGGACGAGGCTAGACCGGGAGAGGTGGACTATTACGTTGCTGAGGTAGTCTTCAGGCCGAGACATGTGCTGGAGAGGCTGGGTGGACACGTCAGTGTGGTGGCCACGGAGAATGCGAAGAGGGGGGTGTTTGATGAGGCAGCCATGCGGTGTAGAGCCACTGAGAACGAGGGTCAAACCGATCAAAGTCAAGAATCTGCTCAGATTCTTGTTGACACCCAAGATATGAGCTAGACCAAGGTCTGGGGTAATGCACACAATGTATGGAGTCAATATATATGCTCAATAACTATCTCTGTAGCCGCATCACATACACAGTCTGCTCAGACCTCGCTATGTATCGTCTTGTCTCCTTTCTTAGCACTCTCCATGACCTCCTCGTCACTATCGGCAAATGCCCTGGCGCCGAACGCAACTGCAATCTCTTCCAGTGTGTGGTTTGCCGTCTCCACGTGATAGAAGTGAAGCAACCCTGCCGAGAAGAGGCGGAAACCGGCAACGACAAGGTAGAAGTAGCCGCCGATACCCCCAAAAGTGTCCGGAGATACCATACCAATGATAAAGTTAAAAATCCAGTTGGAGGTGGTGGCAAGCGCCATGCCCTTGCTGCGGCCTCGAAGCGGGAAGATCTCGGCAGTACCTGATTACCGGCGACACCATCACAGCGTGGAATGTCTACGTGCCGCCCATGCGACGAACCGTTAAACTCCAACCTATGATCATTGACTCAGTGCTCGACGAACCTATAGGATATGATGTAGGTGGTTTTGCTCCATAATGTCCCCAGGACTGTCTGTCGTGTCCCTCCACTTCTTAATCAGAGGCCGGTTAGAGGCAGAAGGAAGTGCCGAAGACATTGAGATCTCATGGAAAGCAGGCTATTAGTCGTTATTGTGCCGTGGCCTAGTAATGGCGAGTGCTGAGATGACCAACCCAGAATGCCGGTCGCTGAATAGAAAGGTTCATCCTGACGTGATACAGAGAACGTACGATCGGAAGCTCAAGCTCGTTGAGAATTCCTGCAGTACTTCGGTGATGGAGGAGGTTGAATGCGCATATGGCTCCTTTACACTTTGCACTGAATCGTTGCTACTGCTTTCTATCTTCAAGAGAGTTTGGCCGTTGCCCTTCGTTCCCGAATAGCTGAGCTGCTGATCTTGGATGCAAAGTCCTCTGTCTTGGTGGGCTTGTCGGTGACGTCCTCTTCGTTCAGGACGTCCACCTCAAACACAACAAGCGGCTTCCAGCCTTTCTCCGCCCTTTTGTCGTTGACTGCCTTTCCGCCCGACCTCGTCTCGCCGGACACTACCAGAGCGTCAATCCCTTCCAGGGTGATTGTCGGACCGTACGCATCTTGGATCCTGACGCACTCCACCTGCACCAAGCCATCTCGAAACGAGGCTGTGAAGTTTCCGTCTGCCTCGGATATGCCGACTGCTGCTCCATGTTTCCATCCCCTGGGTGAGAGCTGGAGCAGGTTCGCCAGGAAGAGGATGACGTTCCGTGCCCTGGTCTCCCACGACTCCACAAACTCGGCATACTTTTTGTTTTTCAACATCTCATCGCCCGTGACTCCGATGATATACTTGCACGGCGGCGAACCTTCCTCTGGAACCTTGAGTAGTAATGCTCCAGCCGTGAGCAAGAGCTTATGGCCAGGGTGTAGATGGTCAAATGTCCCTCCCAGGCAGACTACCGAACACGTCTCTGTCTGTGCAGCTCCTTTGCTGGCGTTGTCAGGGACATTTATGGATAGACCCCCTTCGACAGGCACCAACTGGTCCTGGGTCAGCTTCTGCCTTCCTTCTGCCAGTCTGAGGTATGTCTGGTACAAAGCCAGGCCCAGCTCGGACCTGACGTGGAAGATCAGGTCCCACGGATGGTAAGCCGTAGCAAAGGTGGCTAGGTCCACAATAATGGTGTTGTTGGACTCAATGGCTGGTTTGAAATCGCCCGTGAAGCGTTTACTGCGGCCGTGGTCAACCAGAACAACCGTGGCGTCCACCGAGTTGGGTCCCGCATCAACATCTGTGGCGATGGACTGCTGTGAGCAAACGACGGCTATGATGGAGTAAATGCCAGCAACCAGCGACTGAGCCTCAGCCCAAGAGAACGTCTTGCAGCGACGGAACTGTCCGTGGAGGATAGGACATGCCACTGCAATGATGAGCTTTGTCCCTCTGTCCGGCCGTTTCAGTTGTGTAAGAGTGGCTGTAAGCGGGGGCTTGTAAGATGCCGCCAGAGCATGGCTGTCTGCGGGATCAGGAGGAAAGGGAAGCAGGAGCAGAGACGGCATTCTCAAGCACACAACCGTGCGACACAACGGGGAAAATGTTCTACCAACGAGATATTTACCCTGGTAATTGGCACTTATGCATGGGATTCCCTGGCGATCTGGAAAGTTATAATGGTCTTTACTATGAGCACAGGTACCCAACCTTGGAAGATGTCGTGTCCACGGGTATGGGGGGTTGCGTGGGTCAATATGAACGCTAACGTGCAGATCACGTGATCTCGGCCGTGGGAAAACCCCCCTCAACACACCAGCTTCCACCACCCAATAACGTGAAGGTGCTGGCTGGTTGAGTGTACTGCACTGGCAATCAAAGGGCGATTGGTAGTTCCATCTCTGCTTAATGCGAGGCGGGCGAGGCGGGAATTATGCCCGACTGCCCTACACGAGTCGTGGCAAACCCTTCACTGTCAGCAGTAACTATGTCGCCGTTTTCCCAGAGTCGTGTGCAGGAGACGTTGATGGCGTTGACACCTCAAGCCAGTCAAATCCCTCCCTTGGTCGCACCCAAAGGTCTTCTTCTCTTATATTGTCCCCTCGAAATGATCCTGGCACTCCGGGGATATGCTCATCCACCCCTTGGATTTCAGAAAGATTGGGGAACCTTTCGACTCTGTTATACCGCAGTTCCTGGACCTGCTCGTCTACTTCAGGCCGCTCGCCCTTTCTGTAGCCATAAAAGCACAGGAATTCAAGGTTGGGCGGCAACAAGTCAATGAGCTTGTGGGTTGTACTAGTCTGGTTTCGAGCGAGAGAGACGCCCGTGTCGTTATAACCTAGGAGCAAGCCGATTCTCTGCGATGCAATCCCCTCGAGTCAGCTTTCTTATACGTGAAGAAGGTGAGACATACTCAGAAGCGACTAGGCCAAACTCACAATGCTTAGATGTGTCAAAGCCGTAAACTCGTTCAAAGAACCAATGCCCCTGGGCGGGTACTCGCGGCTGTTGGCTGGTTCATCAGCCCACAGGCGTCCCTGGCTGCAGTCCTTCTTGTCTTGCTGGAGACACCACTCCCGCGTTCCAATCACGGCCTGCGTATCCGATGATTCCTCATCTTTTTCGGAACTGTGGAAACATTCCTCGTCACTGTCGTGGTAGGCATGTGAGCCTGAGACCACTGCATCAAGATCCAGCAGTTTGAGACAGTCCCTGTGTTCCCGCAAACACGTGGCAATGGTTCTCCTATCGATCACCGAGGTCCCCCCGTCGGTATTCATGAGACCATAGGTGGAAAGCGAGAACTCGCGCAGCTTCTTGGGGATGAGCATGATGCTGCCAATCATTTCGCCAGACATGTCGGAGTGGCTGATGGTGATCTTCGTGATGCCAGAAGTCTTGCGTGGGAACTCCGTTTCGTCGGGCTGGTAGTCTTCGAACCCTTCCAGCGAGAATGACTGGACAGCGGGAAGTCGATGAACGTATCGAAAATCGTCCAGTGTCCTCAGATAAGCATAGAATCTACTGTCCTCCAGGAAACCAGTGACGGGGTGGTGCTGGACATGTTTCAGCTTCAGTAAGAAAGGCTTGGGAAGTTGGCCGTAGTTGTTCAGAACCAAGAACTGGCCGAGTGGGGTCTCAATGTCGATTTGGTGAAAGCGCAGAGTCGTGATATTGGGGCAGAGCGCAATGAGAAGCACTGTCACGGCGGAGTTGTAGTTTGGAATACCTCCGAGTTCAGGTCGGAACCCAAATCGAGCCCGCTTGGCTGGAGGTTCAGGTTTGTCGACCACTTTCCTGTTGAGCTCATCCTTCTTTAGCTCAAGAGCTCGAAGGATGTCGTTGGACGTATCTCGTGGTAAGCCGAGCTCCTCCGCCAACTGGATAATCATGTCGTGGGTGCGCTCATCGAAGGTGGCTGCTGCAGTGAGAATTGGAGGCTTATTCAGCCGAGGGAATGGAAGGCAACGTGTGTCGACCACAAACTCCTCCACACACTGGGCTCTCTCAGGGTGCTGGATATACTCAGCAATGAGGGTGTATGCCATGAGAAAGTCCTGTGAGGTAACCATCCTGATCCGCTTGAACGACCATGACCCGGCTTGTGCCGGTGCGATGGACGATGCAGGATCATGGCGAGCAGCTGAGCCTAAGGAAGCCATGACAAGTAAACAGTCAATAGAAGGGATTGAAGACTGAAGTTCACGGCATTGTACTCTAATTTATATACGTCCGAATGGTTCTACCCCTGAGTAGCGGTACCAGCTACTTACTACCTACCAACCTTAGGCATCCAACCCGGCTTAGGCCTAGCGCGTCTTCCGCTCTTGCAGCGATGTGACACGAGCACTTCCGATCCTTCCTATGCCACAGTCTCGCTGTCTCCATCAGCGTAGAGGTAGGCAGACAAGCGGTGTTTCTGTGCAAACATCGGAATTGCGGCATTTTGGAGCCATGTCCATGTTCTTGTCC
This sequence comes from Coniochaeta pulveracea, assembly GCA_003635345.1. Taxonomy (NCBI): domain Eukaryota; kingdom Fungi; phylum Ascomycota; class Sordariomycetes; order Coniochaetales; family Coniochaetaceae; genus Coniochaeta; species Coniochaeta pulveracea. The sequence goes on along the minus strand of QVQW01000108.1, from coordinate 13,353 downwards.
GTGACCGAATACCCTGTACGCTGGAGAGTGGTCATACGGACTTTTGAAAGTCGTACGTACTCTACACCGGACCACACGCCATGGAGATTTTGGAATCAAAGGTTCGAGTCATGGCAACAAAAGGCAGCTTCAGACCTTCCGGAGTCTGGGAGGGCAAATATGGAAACTTGTGCAATTGACTTTATTGCGCTCTTCCAAAACGAGACGTGCACGCTGACTCAGCTTGACCACTTTGCATCGGGATCTCACATGCCGTAACCTACTGCATCTCTGCTCCGCTTTACATAATGACGATAAGGTAACCACTTACACCTGTTATCGGTCCCTACCTACCTTTACCCGTGTCTTATAAGTCGACGGCAACATGGTGGTTCGTTGAGCTCGCTCGATTTCTTCACAGACATCGAGGAGTTCAAAAGACCCTGGGACTTGGACGACCATGGCCGAAACAGGGATAACGACATACCCAATGTGGGTGGCTGGTAAGGAGAGACCTGGAGGAAGCGAGGTGTGAGTGCACGTACATAGCATCAGCCGATCCGCGTTGCGATATCTTGTATGCGAATATGTTCATCTCAAGAATACCTTACTGACAACTTGCACAGATTACCAATAGAGGACCCTGCAACAGGCGAAGTATTTGCCCAGTAAGCACTTGCTCAGTCCTGGTGACTTCCCTCGCCGTAAGCACCCCATAGTCCCATACCCAACTAACACTTCCCAGCTGCCATGCCGCCTCGGCCTCAGACGTCGACCAGGCCATGCAGCTAGCCCAGGAAGCGTACAGGTCCGGCGTCTGGTCCCGGATGCCGGCCCAATCACGCGCAGACATCCTGGACAAGATTGCTTCCCTCCTCACGGACGCACTGCCCCTACTCATTCCTCTGGAAGTTCGGCAGACCGGTCGGGCCATCCGGGAGATGAACGCCCAGGTGCCATCTTTGGTCCGCTGGTTCAAGTACTACGCTGCCCTGTTACGCACGGAGGAACGCTCAGTCTTGCCTACTATGGGGAAGCTGCACAATTGGACGGATCGCGTACCACTGGGTGTCGTGGTGCAGATTACCCCTTTCAATCACCCATTATTAATCGCGGTGAAGAAGTTGGCTCCTGCGTTGGCAGCGGGAAACAGTGTTGTGCTCAAGCCTAGCGAGCTGACTCCGGTGACGAGTCTGTTGATGGGGAGGATCCTTAAGGAGGCAGGCGTACCCGACGGTGTGTTCTCTGTGCTGCCCGGTTATGGGGCTACCACCGGCAAGGCGCTTGTTGGACATCCCTTTGCCAAGAAGGTTGATGTCACTGGAGGTACGGCAGCGGGACGGGCCATCGGTGCTATTGTGGGCGGAAACCTGGCACGTTACACGGCCGAGTTGGGAGGTAAGGCGCCATTGGTGGTGTTTAAGGAGGCGGATGTGGACGCGGCAGTGAATGGAATCGCCTTCGGTGCCTTTATTGCTAGTGGACAGACGTGTGTGGCTGCTACAAGGATAATTGTCGAGGAAACGATCCTTGATGTGATGGTGGACAAGCTGGTTTCCAAAGCCAACAGTATACGACAGAGGATGGGCAGCCCGTCCAACCCGGAGTCGATGATGGGGCCCCTGATCTCTGCCAGACAGCTGAGGAACGTGGACGAGTTGGTCACAGACGCTATCTCTAGTGGCCAAGGAACGGCTCTCACTGGTGGCGAGCGACTGCAACACCAGAGTGCGCTGGACGGAACAGACTTTTCCAAGGGGTATTTCTACCCTCCCACCGTCATCGCTTCAACATCCGGAGATAGCATTCTCAAGACACGCCTTTGGCGGGAGGAAGCTTTCGGTCCAGTCGTCGTCGTCACCTCGTTCAGCACCGAAGCTCGGGCAGTCGAGCTAGCGAATGACAGCGAGTTCGGGCTAGGAGCAGCAATTTGGACCAAGGATTTGGCACAGGCTTTCCGAGTATCCGAGCAGATTGAGGCAGGGATCGTCTGGGTCAATACTCACCATCGGAACGATCCAAGCAGCCCGTGGGGCGGAGGCAAGACATCCAGCGGCGTTGGAAGTGAGAACGGCATCGAGGCGTACCACGCTTACACCTCGACCAAGAGCACCATCATCAACTACGCCAGCACGGACGAGGCGCTCGAGACGGAGGACTGGTTCCGCGAGAGTGCTGGGAGTGTGCGATATGGTTGAACACCCGGGCAACGATGCTCCTGGAAGGCAATGTCGTCGACCTTACCGAGTCGTTTTCGTGGAGTATGGTCAACTTTGCTGTATCGGCAGGATTGAACATGGAAAAAACCGTGGAGCTGACCATCATTGGCGGCTAGCAGGCATCCAGCGCTGGTACAAGTTGGAGACATATAAGCAAAGTGCATTATGAGCACGCAGAGGTGAATGGAGACCACATTATTAAACTCAACGTTATCTGCCTTAGAGGTAGGTAACTTAATCTAGGTATCTTGATAGTAGTGTACCTTGAGAATTGCTGGGGCGGGTGGTGCCATTTCGCACTGCCGTCTGACGTCACACTATTACCAACCACCATAAGAACTTGAACACATATTCATAATTGAGGTACCTAGATGTACTTACAAATCAACACTTTAGTCAACTAAAGAATGCTAAGACCTCACGGCCGGCACGGTACATTATAAGTCTTATTTTCCTATCCTAGCATATTAGGCATACAACCTTGTATGGGGAATAACCATCCGGCTACTTACCTCTATCCAACCATTGGCGTCCGCCCTGTTACCATCTACCTCCAAAAGATACCTACCTACTTACTAGGCTTTCTTTCACCTCACATCACCCACACCACCACAACTTAAGGAACATGGCTCATCACGTTCTCCTCCTCGGCGGTGCCGGCAAGGTCTCACGACTGCTGACCCCGTTGCTCCTCAAGCGCTCCTGGAACGTGACCTCGATCATCCGGAATCCGGACCAGGTTGCGGACCTGGAGAAACTAGGCGAGTCCCAACCGGGAAAGCTCTCTGTTCTCGTCCGCAGCTTGGAAGACATCAAGTCCGACGCCGCCGCCAAATCCCTTATCGACGAGGTTGACGCGGACTACATCGTTTGGAGCGCCGGTGCCGGTGGGAAAGGAGGGCCTGAACGCACCTATGCCATTGATCGCGATGCATGCGTGCATTTCATCAACGCTGCTGTTGCTACCCCGTCCGTGACGAAGTTCCTGCTGGTTTCCTATCTCGCCTCACGCAAGGCTAGACCGAGCTGGTGGTCAGAGGAGTCCTGGAAGGCGGCAGAGCATATGAACAATGAGGTCTTGCCGGATTACTACAAGGCAAAGATTGCCGCTGACGAGGCCCTGCACACGGCGGCCAAGAAGCGTGGAAGCGGGTTTGCAGGGATCAACCTGAGGCCGGGCGCCTTGACAACCGAGCCTGCCGGGGGCGTGGAGCTGGGGAAGACGAAGACCAACCGGGGAGATACGAGCCGCGAGGCTGTTGCCGAGGTGGCTGACCAGCTGCTTGCAGCAGACGGGGTCAAGACGAGCTGGGTGGATTTGCTTGATGGTGAGGAGGATATCGAGAAGGCGGTTGAGAGGGTTGTCAGAGAAGGTGTCGATGCTACTGAGGGCGAGCCATTTTACTGAGAAGTAGCTGGCAGTAGCCTAGTGAACTTGAGATGATGATTACCTACTTACTCTCATCACATGAACGGTATGAAAAGAAAAGGGTATAGTGCGCCTCGATCTAAAAGTAACTGCTACTGGGAACCTGATATCAGGGGTGTATCCAAGGTCCTATTCCACTGCCAGTTCACATTGCTCACTCAAGCTTTCCGTCTTTTGGATGCTCAGCAACGAACTCAGGCGGCACCTCGTTCTCACCCTGCCCACTCTCATCTCCCTCGTTATTACTGGTAGCATAAGAGGTACTCCTGCATCCCCTAGACGGTGCCTGATATTGTGAGTTACGTCCATCCTCTACATCATGTTCGTTGTTCTTGTTATCGTCGTCGTCGTCGTCGTCGTCGTCGTCATTAGTATCCACCAAGAGATCGGGCGGCACTTCGTTGTCGCTCTCCGAAGCGTTCGCATTCGTGTCGTCGTGGGCATCGACTGAACTTGGCTTTCCCGGGCTGCCGTGTTCCCTGGTAAGAGACACGGTTCCGCTCATGGATCGGCCCAGTTGCGGAGTCCGGTCAGTGTCCCCTTCATCATCGGCATACCCAGCAGCCCTCAGCGCCTCCCGCAGCATCATATCTCCTACCTTGAATGCTTCCAGCTCGGCTCCAATGGCGCAAATAAGCAGGTTCCAGCCCTGTTCTTGGGCAATACGCAGCGTCCCGTCCAATCCAATCATGACTTCAGCTATCCTGTCCAACTGTGCGTGCATGGTCTCCCCAGGCGTTCGTTCTCTTTTCTTCCCCTTCCCGTCATCTGGTTGTCCGCCCTTCAACTCTTCTCGCAGATGGGTCTCAAAGTCAGTCACCAGTTGAACGGCATCGCGCCATACATCAACTCCTTCCTCCAGCGCCTTGCGGTCCCTAATGACTGCCTGGCGCCTATCTTCAAGCATTTTGATCTCGCTCTCCCACCAGTCCCTCGCCATCTCTATTGTGCGTCTTTCCGGTCGGAGCCGAAGAAACTCCACACCACCAGGCGATTGCTCCGGGCCGACATCATCTCCGCCATTCTCTCCACTGCCAGTGCGGATGACCTCCACGTCCAGGGGTCGGACAGGGGGTCGCTTCAGTAGGATTTCAACCGCCTGGTCTACTTCCCTCAGAGCATTCCGGTACCCGCTCAAACCCGCCTCCTTTTGATTCTTGACATCCTCCATTCGTCCCTCCAACCATCGCTTTCGCTTTCGCAGTCCAATCAAGCGCTCTTCTAACTCGGCAATCTCGCTTGTGACGGCCTCCCTTTCATTGTCAAGCTCCGCCAGCTCCTGCCCGAGGGGTTCTTGAGCATCGTCTTCCATGGCCCTCAGCTCCTCGACCAAGCCCTTTCTTCGCCCAGTGAGCCGCCTAAGCTGCGCAAGAGCCTTCTTGCGTGTACTGAGTGCCGCTGTGAGAACGGCATCTTCTTCGGCTTTCAAGTCTGCAAGTAACGCCATGTTCCTACCAAGCGCTGCCCGTGCGGCACTTAGACCCATAGATCTCCGCCGCGGTTGTCGGACGGGTATAACCAGCTCGTTCCCCTGCGTCTCCCCGATCGCGTCGTGGAGGTCATATCTTGACGTGACGCGTGATACACCGGTCGGTGCGTGACTTCCTACGTCGCTCAGATCAGATCGTGAGCGTGACGGTGCAGCGGTCGGATCTAGGTTAGCAGCTAGGCCGACCGATTGTACATCCAGCAGATGTTGGAGCTCTTTCTGCAGTGCGCGCTCTCGCCTTTGTAAATCACGCCATACCGTGTCAGTTTCGTAGGTCTGCCGGCTGTTGGCTCGCGTTATTGCCTGAGAGTGTGGCGCGCCACGATCAAAAAGGACGCTACTCATGCTGGTGAGAGCTGTTCGGAAAGAGGCGGCTGGATCTAGATGTGGTTGTTGTGGGGGCGAGCCACCATTCTCCTCGTCTTTATATGACCGTCTCGAACGCACAATCGGGGGCGGCAGACGTCGCAAGGGACCTCTTGGATGCGGCTTCGTTTTGGAGTCGGAGCCGGCAAGGCTTGGCTGGTCAGTGTACCTATCAGCAACCGGAGAGCTGTCTTCGTTCGGTGAAGCTCGTCGGAGGCTCTGGTCCAAGAAAACGGAGTCCTCGGGCCGCGGAGAAAGTTCGTCTAGGGCATATTCGCTTGGTTGATTGCGGATTGGTGGACTGGTCTTGTTGTGGAAAGGAAGCCCCGGGTCATCGCCGCGGGAGAACGAGAGACGTGGAAGGTAGGAAGACCTGGATGTCATCATCCCGCGCCGCGCGAGAGGTCTGAAATTGTCGTCCGACTCTTGCTTACGAACGATGTGTCCGAGCTAGCAGCTATACAGTTGTTGGTGTTTGCTCACAGATGGACTAGGTGGTGTAGATCGGGTTCCTGCTGAATGAATATGCCAGTATCAAGAAGGTAGTAGGCAGGTACCAAGCTCAGGAATACTGAAGACTGACGGCGGGCAATATAGCATGTATCCGTATCGGGTGACTGTTGTTCACCAGGTCAAGTCGCATGTGATGGACAACCATGACACGGGAACTGAGCTCTGATGTTACCTCATCCCTACCTTCATCGGTCCATGCAACCCTGGCATCTTGGCAGAGCATCTTGGCAGACCCACTGGGCCAAGGAGGACGGGGAAGCTAGAGTCTCCACTCTCCACGACATGCCTTCCATTCTCAACAAGATACAGGCACCTTATTTAAGATGGTACACTCTCCTTCTCCTTTGCAGCATCGTCTAGATTATCGTACATAGGATGAAGTTCAAACTGTCACTTTATGTTGTAGAGGCTCCAAATTTGTTTTCCAAGATTCGCCTCTATTGTCCTTCTGTCAATGACCTACCCTATTCCTCCGGACATGTGTCCGCGCGTTTCGTATTCAGCATAGCCCTGGAGCCAACTTTGAACTGGTAATCTGTGAAATCTGGCGAAATGTTCGCCCATCATGTTCAGACTCTTGGCTGGACGGCCGAGATAACGATTGCCACCAGCAAGCCATCTCTTGTCATTTGGGATGAACATAAGATCTGGGAGGACATCATAAATTTTCATAATCGTGGTGTACGCGTACCTGCAGGCTTAGACTCACGGCGCCGACGGAGCCTACAGCCCTGGTTGATCGTGATCATTCAAGCCCGCCTTCTGTGTGGGTAGTATGCCTGCTTATTTGGAAGCAGCTCAGCGATATTCGAATGGTCGCATTGCTTGTAGAAGCTCGTCGGAATGTGGTAAGGCTACAAAATACATGGACTCTGCCATGTTCAACCTTGAAACTCTGAGAGCAAAAGGAGCAGTAAGTGTGAGGTCGCTTTCAGGGCTGCGACTTAGGGGGCCGCTCGATAAACTGTCGCTATGACCGGCAGGATAACAGACGTGAGGCTGCGAATGGATGATGGCAAGAAAGACTGGGCTCAATTCGCCGTAGAAGGAGGCTTTTCATACTGGGACGGCGAACCTCAAGCGGCACAATGTGGTTAGAGGTAGTACCACGTCGAGGGCGCCGGGATTTGGCCATGATTGACGATTAATACAATGCATGAAGTCCTTGAATTGGTGCACGTTCGCGCTATAAAGACCAAACAGTCGCTTCACCTGCCAACACCAGATGAAGAAGAAGGCTAGCTGGTAGCTCAGTGGGTAGAAGCCTGGCCCCCCAAACGCTCCACCGCGTCTGCCAGAGACCCGGGTTCAACTCCCGGCCAGCGACCCTTCTTTCGATTCTACCGAGCGAACTTACCATCGTGGAGTTCCCACTCGAGCGGATAATAACTCCTCCTGTTGCGCCCTAGCTGTAGTATTTGCTTCGTCGGACAGTATCCTGTCATTTGGACGTATACAGCCAAGTAGTCGCCGGGGTCCCAGGGAGGCAGTGATTCTGACAAGAGTGGTTTGGCTACCTTTTTGGTACTGCACACGTTACTCAACATATTTGCCTTCTATTCATTGTCTAGGAGATATGACAGGATAGTAAGCCGGTCCATGTCAGATTGCGTTGCTTTTGCCATCGCCACAGGCCATCAGCACCAAGAAGATTTCGAGCAGCTCTGATCGTTCTTAAAAAGATGTTATATATATTGATATAGTCATAATGAGGAGTGTTATTCTTATGATGATATCACAAGTGATCTGGACATCTCTTGATGTCTCTTAGGACCAGTTATGTCTGTTTATCCCCGGGAATAGATGCTACAGTTGCCACGGCCCTCTAGTTAGCTCCCTGTGAGGGCTACTTGCCCGCTGCTATGGTGGTAGACCAGGGTCTTAATCCATGTAATTTGAACTTGACGGCCAGTCCAGAAGGGCTGGTACCTTACATAGTCTCTATGTCTGATACTCGTACTTAAGCCGGCAGTAGTTGCTTCACCTACCCATCACCTCATAACACCAACCATATCCCCGGCAATTCAACCACAACCACGGCCTCAATCCCAACCACAACACCAACGTTGACCAAAAAGCGTGATCTTCTCAATTAGCACCGCGTCAAGCCAAACGGTAAGTTTTCCTCCTTGCACTCCGAAAATAAACTTCAAGTTGCAATCTGCAGCGTGCCTCGTAACTCACATTACTAAAGGATTGTTCACAGTCTCGACGAGTAACCACAATGGGTCGGAAACGAAAGACCCCCAAGCCTACCCAAGTCCAGCATCCCGAGCGACCAGCTCCCGGTGAGCGCCAACAGAGGCGTACGCTCAGTCTGAAGGAGTTGCTGCCGGCGGACCCGGTTTGGGAGTGGCCGACTGTTTCTGTCAAGCGACCAGGTGGCGGCGGCATCTGCGAGATGCTTGACCTAAAGCGCTGCCATGAGTTCAGATTGAAGTTCGCCTTCTATGCGGCCAATTCGTACATCCAGCGGCTTAAAGGCCACGACATCGCCATCAAAAAGCGGATCAAGCGGCGCTTTGACGACCAGATGAGTGAGCTCATCACCGAAGCAATGTGCTTGCATTACGACAAGCGCGAGGAGGACTTTTCTCTGCTCCATACTGAGCCACTGGTGTTCTGGGCAAGGATCCAGAAACAACTGCAGGAATGCGAGTCCAAATCGTTCGTCCTGCATGCATACATCACGCCGCATACCTTGATTCAATTCTTCAAGCTTCTCCGAGCCTCTTGGAAGGAATGTGCTGGCTTGCCGTTCAGCAAAAGCTCCACCTCCGCCTCAGCTCTTTCCATGAGCATCTTGGTCGCCGCTTTCTATAAGAGCGAATTCCCCGGATACGACGGACCGGACCCCAACGTCGTCTATGGCGAGTGGGAGAGGCGTGTGGTCACCGCGGACGGCTGCGACGTCGAGCTGGAAGGCCGTGGCAGAGGCACGACTGACGGCGTGCATATGATGGAGGGCGAAACGGGCAGAAATGTGTATGATGAACTCGTCCAGGCCGGATGGGATGACGAGGAGCATGATGACGACGAGGAATACCACGAGCACGTGGCCAAGGATGACCTAACCGACATGGTGGAGGGTATCGAGGAAATGCAAGTCGACGTGGATCAAGCAGGAGATGGAGTCGTGGTCCCAGAAGATCATGGCACTGGTCGGTTCGATTTGACCAAGCTGAGCGAGGCACTTCCTCAGTAGCACACTTGGGCGCACTCGCTCGATATGGTGTTGTACACGAGAGAAGTTATAGGAGCATGTGACGGGGACACTGAGTAGGCGGTGCGAATGGTACGTCTGAGCCAGAGATGAAGGAACCTATGTATGTACGAATGAGTTACCGGTCCTAAACGCCAAATTAGGCCAATTGCATGTTGTGGGACATGCAGTACTAGAGGGAACGATAGCTGCCAAAGCCGGCTTGGCTTCGGCTGGTAATCAAGCACAACAATAGCAAGGCCCCCGAATAAAATAAGAAGAAACCATGCAAAACCCAGAGTTGAGATACCCGTCCAACCAACAGGGAACCGACGGTCTACCGAGTCCTTTCAAACCATCCGCTTGCACCGGCAATGGCCACGCTTTGGTCCATAACCCATTCGCCAACACCCAGATATCGGTCCACCCAGCCGGTAACCTCTGGATTACCTCCTGTGGCTTTGTCTGTCTTGAAACTGTATCGCATGCATCCCCAGATCCGGGGTCAACATCAGCATAACCCATGTCTTTTTGGTCCTTGTAGTGCGCTCGAGTGGTACTTCGCGGGACGTCGGAGGATGGTTCCGGGAACACTCACGTAAGGCCGGTAGAACGCTTCATTCCTGCCAAAAAGGCCGACACTGTACAGTCACGTCAGTGGCTTGTTTCATGCAGTAAGCATAGGTAAGAGAGAGATGGATGCCTTACCGAGGACGGCGTCAAACGCATAATGGGTTAACCTCCCCAGCTTTGACCATAACCCGAACGTCAGCAAGTTGAGGAGCTGGACAGAAAGGCTTTAGACCTTCGTTTTCCAAAGCAACACGACAGATATCGGGCCTGGAAAAGAGCTGGCACGGACTGCACTCACCACCATGATTGCGGTTGGGGCTATGGATCGTCAGAAGGCTCGCGAGGGGTCGTCCGCGAAAACAGGCGGTGAAGGTGGGCTAGTCTTCCGACTCTGGCGCCAATCCGCAGAACTGATGCTGCTGTAGAGAGACACAATAAGCCGTCTTCCAAGACTCTGGAATTGTAAAGTGTCGATATTGTCTGCTGTTGAGAACCGAAGCTACCTGTAACGCGCTCTCTGTGTCTGGCTGTGGTGGTCGTCCACTGTTATCACAAGACGTCCCGATAAGCTCAGGCGTGACACTGGTGCCGAGTCCACTATCGGCAAGGACCCCGAAAATGCAAATGTGGGCTTGGACAGAGCTTGAGCCTTTCCGGAAGGGGTTAGACAGAGCATCAAGCTGTGACGCGCCGAGTGGAGTCCTGAGACTTTCACTTGGCGTGGAAGGTGGGATGTGTTGAAGTGTTCTTGTTGAGGGATTTCAACCAAAAAAACCCCAGGCCAATCTCAAACATTGTATTTCCTGGCATTTGTCTCTCCGTCTTGTTCCTCTCCTCTAAACAAAAACCGAAATCAGCATACCTACGAACTACTAAAGGGAAGCAACCTTATTCACAGACTTATTGCCCTGCTGTCTCACGGTAAGATGCCCTCCAGCAACAACCATGCGCTATCGCCCCGCCAGAGTCCATTGACAGTTCAAGACATGTTGAACCTTGCGGCTCTCCTATGTTGCCAAGCGCTGCCATCTGCGATATCTTTCAAGACAGCTGAGCGGTAGTACCGCTTCAATGCTAGACTAGGACTACGTGTTTGCTCAGCAACCATTTGAGTGGGGGAGACCGAGACATGGCTGGCAGTTTCGCGCATGAAATGTTCGTTGACGTTGGATGCCCCGCCTGGAGCTCAAAAAAGTTCGACGTCAATACACGGCTGCTAGCCCTGCCAGTCTTACCTATCCTTCCCCAATCTCTACATCCCCATTGCCCCCCTAGTCTACAAGCTGATGTATTCGGCGGTTTGTCAGAAACCTTCCTAATCTGTTTTCAAAGCTGGACACCCCCTCTAAATCCCTCAACTACCCTTCAAATACCACAGACCCTGTCAGCACTTCCCATTTCCTTCGTCCGAAGTCCGTACGTAGCTCGTTCGTTCACTTTGCAGCTCAGCATCCACCACGGCACCTACATTATCAGACGGCGCATACTAACATACGAGGCCGAACCACAGTCACACATCATCTACAATGGCTACTGCGCTTGACCATCTTGAGGGCGGCGGTCGCATTGACTGGCTCGCGTCGCTCAACACCGCTTTCCAGCCCGAGAAGAACTTGCGCCGAACCTCGATCATCTGCACAATCGGACCCAAGACCAACTCCCCCGAGGCCATCAACAAGCTCCGGAAGGCTGGCCTCAACGTTGTGCGCATGAACTTCTCCCACGGAAGCTACGAGTACCATCAGTCCGTCATCGACAATGCCCGGGAGGCCGAGAGGACCCAGCCCGGTCGCCAGATTGCCATTGCCCTCGACACCAAGGGCCCAGAGATCCGGACGGGTAACACCAAGGATGACCAGGATCTTCCCATTGCTGCCGGCAAGGTCCTCAACATCACCACGGATGACAAGTACGCAACAGCATGTGACACGGACAACATGTAAGCCCACCACGCTCCCCCATTGTGTTCGTGTGAGACATGTGCTGAAGCTGCATGGATTAGGTACGTTGACTACAAGAACATCACCAAGGTGATCCAGCCTGGCCGCATCATCTACGTCGATGACGGCGTGCTCGCTTTCGACGTGCTTGAGATCGTCGACGACAAGACCATCAAGGTCAAGTGCCGCAACAACGGCTTCATCTCGTCCAAGAAGGGTGTCAACCTTCCCAACACCGACGTCGATCTGCCCGCTCTGTCCGACAAGGACAAGGCCGACCTCAAGTTCGGTGTCAAGAACAACGTCGACATGGTCTTTGCCTCGTTTATCCGCCGCGCAGAGGACATCAAGGACATCCGTGCCGTCCTTGGCCCCGAGGGCAAGCACATCCAGATCATCGCCAAGATTGAGAACAGACAAGGCCTCAACAACTTTGCCGAGATTCTGGGGGAAACCGACGGTGTCATGGTTGCTCGTGGTGATCTCGGTATCGAGATCCCCGCCGCCGAGGTGTTTGCGGCCCAGAAGAAGATGATTGCCATGTGCAACATCGCCGGCAAGCCCGTCATCTGCGCTACTCAGATGCTCGAGTCCATGATCAAGAACCCCCGTCCCACCCGTGCCGAGATCAGCGATGTCGGTAACGCTGTGACCGACGGTGCCGACTGCGTCATGCTGTCGGGCGAGACGGCCAAGGGCAGCTACCCTGCCGAGTCCGTTTGGGAGATGAGCGAGGCCTGCCTCAAGGCCGAGAACGTCATCCCCTATGTCAGCCACTTTGAGGAGCTCACGTCGCTCGTCAAGCGCCCGGTCTCCATTGTTGAGTCCTGCGCCATGGCCGCCGTTCGCGCCTCGCTCGACCTCAACGCTGGCGGTATCATTGTCCTCTCCACCTCGGGAGACTCTGCCCGCCTGATTTCCAAGTACCGCCCGGTCTGCCCTATCTTCATGGTCACTCGTAATGCGTCTGCCTCCAGGTACGCTCACCTCTATCGGGGCGTTTATCCGTTCTTCTTCCCCCAGGAGAAGCCCGACTTCAGCGAGGTCAACTGGCAGGAGGATGTCGACAGCCGCATCAAGTGGGGCATCGCTAAAGCCCTGGAGCTCAACGTGCTCAGCAAGAATGACACCGTTGTGGTCGTTCAAGGCTGGAAGGGCGGCATGGGCAACACCAACACCATGCGCATTGTCAAGGCCAACGTTGACCATCTCGGCATCGGCGAGTCTGCTTGAAGGGGAGTGGCTGAGGGGCCGTGATAATGAGGCGCCGTACTGGCCCAGATGGGATGGTCGGTTGGACGCTCGACGGACATGGTGCGCCAGCGAGCGAGCATATACCATTGGTGCTATATCTGATGCTGGCCTGTGTGGAAGATCGTGCTATGTTTTAATGCTCATGAGGATAGACTGTGAAATTGAACCTAGAATATCGCCCATTAACGTGCACAACGACAAGCAGAAAGGGGAATGTATTTTGTGAATGCCTGCAAGTAGTAGAAATATGTACATCAGGATCTGGTGACCATCGTGCTCTCCTGTCACCAGGTATATAAGCCAGAACGAGACCAGCGACGCCAGTATATGCGCATGCGTTTTGAGAAAGGGGAATCTCACCGCTCAAACAACGGCCCTCCTGGAGGGGG
>QVQW01000107.1:0-75338 GCA_003635345.1 Coniochaeta pulveracea | reverse complement strand
ATGACAGCACTAAGCAACGTGGCTGGAAATATGGTGGATTTTAGTAGCCGAACTTTTGCCGCACATACAACAAAGCTGCTCCACACTCTAGCCAATATTTGCCCACACTCAGCCGGTGTACTAACCGTAAAAGGCTCGCAGTACTGTGCGAAGTCGTTGCTGTGCCTTGCATCTCAACCGTCCGGCGTTGAGTAGTCAGGGTTGTTCACCGCCAATGAGTGCAACCTTGTCGTCTTCCTGATTCGGCAGCATACCCAACGCGCATCCCATGTGGAGCTCGCGTTCTGCACGCGACGCTGCTAGAAGCTCATCCCACGACGGGCCCTTGCGTAACACGGCCACTCACTGCATGCTTCGCGACGATACATTGCAGCTTGTTGAGACATGAAGTGACAGATGCCGGTTCATAGAGACGCCCAAGAGCTGTGACGGGTCCGCACGGAGCACCCATCTCTCAGACTTGAAGCCTCAAGGTAGTACGTAGTACCAAATGCGTCAGCATCCAATTTGTTCGCATTGAGCAAAAAGGGGAGGCCTCCACGCCTCTTGATACAGCTGCCCATCGTCCTTGGCTGGTGCCTTATGTGAAGTATCCTTCATGTGAGCGAAGAGGACTATAACCCCAACACAACTCTAGAGAGCGCCATGTGTAACAGATCGGCATGAACCTGAGGAGTGATTGAAGGCCGGTGAGATCGGCAGGGTCATGGCTGCCGCCGGTGAGCCTCCAAGCAGTGTGCTGTTCTTCAGCCCCGCAGCCTCAGCAGGTATTGTGTGATGAAAACATTGACGCCAAAGAGGACGGCAAGCATCATGTTGTTCGCACTTGTAGACCATGACTTCATAGACTGTCAGCAGCATGGGATTTGCTGACGAAAACGGCCTGGACTTGAAAGTGAACCGCAGATGGAGCATGAAAACGAGGCCTTCAAAATGTGGATGTAACTGGTGCCCCACCCCTTCGAGTACGTACTGTGGGGTAGGTGGGAGAGTCACAGCTTATCCGCAAGGTACCTTTCCTGTAGCAGGGATGTTGAGCTCTATTGTCCGACCAACTTCAACTCAAGCTCCAACATCGCTAACACAATATCTTATTTCCCCAACATAGCCTTACATTGACACACTCCTCCAACGACCACCCACCCAGTTGCCGCCATGGCACACAGCGATAGCATCATCGCCGCTTCTCAAAAGCACCCTACCGTCGCCTTGGAGCACGGCCAGAGCTACAAGTATGGCACGGCCGGTTTCCGCATGAAGGCCGACCTTCTCGAGGGCGTCACCTTCCGCGTTGGCCTGCTCGCCTCGCTTCGCAGTCGTGCCCTCGGTGGCCAGACCATTGGTGTCATGATCACAGCAAGCCATAATCCGGCGGCGGACAACGGCGTGAAGATTGTCGACCCGATGGGCGAGATGCTGGAGCAGGACTGGGAGGTTCTGGCAACAGATCTCGTTAACAGCACAACCCATGAATCCCTGGCGGAGGAGTACGAGCGCATAGCGAAGCGCTTCAAGATCGACTTCACTTCTCCGGCTAAGGTCATCTATGGCCGGGATACGAGGCCTTCGGGCCATAAGCTCGTCACGGCCCTCGCTGCTGCCCTCACGGCTACCGGGACAGAGTATGTGGACTACAAGATCCTGACGACACCCCAGCTGCACTATCTTGTGCGAGCCACGAACACAGAAGGTACTCCTCAGTCATACGGCGAAGTCAGCGAGACGGGCTATTACAAGAAGTTGGCGGATGCCTTTGCTCGGGCACTCAAGGGCAGGAAGATCAACGGCCAATTGACCGTTGATTGCGCCAATGGTGTTGGTGGTCCCAAGCTGGCCGAGTTCTTAAAGTACATTCCTCAGGACAAGGTCAAGTTTGACGTCAAGGTTGTCAACGACGATGTCCTCCGCCCCGAGATTCTCAACTTGGAGGTCAGTTATTGAGCTATCAATCTTCCGTTCTTCGACAAGCTTCACCTTACTGACCATCCTGATTTAGTGCGGTGCCGACTACGTCAAGACCAAGCAGAGAGCTCCCGCCGTGACCGTCCGCCATCAAGCACGAACATGCTCCTTCGACGGTGATGCGGACCGGCTCATCTACTACCAGACCGATTCTGACAAGGGCTTCATCATGCTTGACGGCGACCGCATCTCCTCCCTCGCCGCTTCCTTCATAGGCGACCTGATTCAGTCGGCCGGTCTATCCGACGAACTCCGCATCGGCGTCGTCCAGACCGCATACGCGAACGGCGCTAGCACAAACTACATCACCTCCCACCTCCGCCTCCCCGTCATTTGCACGCCTACTGGCGTCAAGCACCTTCACCACGTCGCCGCCGGTTTCGACGTGGGCGTCTACTTCGAGGCCAACGGACACGGCACTGTCCTCTTCTCCAATGCCGCCGTACGCGCCTTCCGGGAAACAACACCCCAATCCCCCGCTCAGAAGGATGCCCTGGATATCCTCCTCGCTCTCTCTGAACTCATCAACCAAACGGTTGGCGATGCTCTGTCTGACATGCTCATGGTGGAAGTCATCCTGGCCCACAAGGTCTGGACCCTCCAAGACTGGGCCACCACCTACACCGACCTGCCCAACCGTCTCGTCCGTGTCGAGGTGAAAGACAAGGATATCTTCAAGACCACCGACGCCGAGCGCCGCCTCTCTCACCCAGAAGGCGTGCAGGAGCTCATCGACCAGGAGGTGAAGAAGTACAAGGACGGTCGGGCCTTCGCCCGTGCCTCGGGAACGGAGAACGCTTGCCGTGTCTACGCCGAGGCCGCCACCCGGTCCGAGGCCAACGAGCTTGCCGATCGCGTCGCCAGAATAGTCAAGGAGGCCGGCTTGAATTAGGAACTTGACCGACAACTTGACCGGGCCGCCAGAGCAAGGACGATGAGTTCGGGCCGACGGGCCAGCGGTGGTGACGGCAGAGGCAGTGAAGATCTGCTCGACGGCGTGAATGCACTCGTCCTTTGAGCGAGAAGCAAGCAAGCAAAACAAGCATGATTATTTTTCGCAAGGCGGAGGGAAGCTTCACAAACCGGGCCTTTTTTTGCTATTGCAAGTCACATAACGAATGTCATGAATCCATGAAGAAACATGGGAAGGGGGAAAATCACGACAGGCTTTTTTATCAGTTCAAGTGAAAAGAGGCGGACAGGGAAACGGAGCATTCGATGCCCCTTTTCCCACTCACGGTCCATGAAGCCGGGTGAGGATGTTTTGATTTCTGCATTTAGACCAGACCAAAACCGGTGATCGAAGGGAAGTGAGGGTGGTGGGAGAGACTAGAGTATCACCCGTTTTATGAATTGACAAATTTTGAACGATACGAGATCGAAGCGACAGAGCTCTTGTGCAATTGTGTTTGTGAAAGCAACTATTCCGCTCCAGTCCGTCATCTTATGCACCAAGGACTCAGACTATTAGCAAGAGCATCTCAAACGCCGCACCACATGCCTCCCATTCCCCTGAATCCATTTTGCTACACGCCAGATACATGAATAACGCCAGAGATCGATCCGCGGCGGGGTGTGCCTGGGTTGTGTCTGATATGAAGTGATTGCCAAACCAGTTTCCTCTCTATATTGACACTGTCTAGGTCGTGCGGGTATCGTTGAGTCATCGGCGTATCTATTCGCTTCCCCTCGAAGTTGTGCGCAACGGCAGGAATGTCACATCTGCCGGCCCAACGGAGGGAACTATAAGTTCTGTCATTTATCAAAACCACCGGCTTTTTTTTCGTCACAACCAATAACCGCTTTAGCACATCCTATAGGAGGCGGAACCCTCGGCCTGCCGTGTGGGGTCTTGGGTAAGGAGCTTGTACTCGACGGTGATGTCGAGGTCGCGGGGGTTCTTCTCGTTGGGCTTGCTGGAGAGGGAGCCCTGGACCTTCTCACCCTGCTCCACGGTGAGGACGTCCTTGAGATACAAGACCGTCTGCTTCCAGTGGGTGTACTTGGTGTGGGGTCCGGTGGAGAAACGGACGGGCTTGTGGCAGGCCGAAAACTCAATGTCGAACCAAGCCACCAGGGCGTGGATGAAGTCGTCTCTCCTGGCGGTGAGCTCAAACTGGGAGCTGAAAGCAAGATCGGCGGTTGTGCACTTGTACAGATCAAGCGTGAGGACGAGGGTGGGATCCGTCACAACAGCCTTCATCTCGACAATATCGACAAGGGGCTCAGAAAGGGCGGTCTCCTTCAGTGGTGAATAATCGAAGCCATAGACGTTGTCCCAGACTGGTTTTCAAGTTAGTGTCTCAGTCCTAAGCGCAGGTTGGACGGGGAGGTGAGTCTTACATCCAATCTTCTCATCCTTGTAGTCACCGTCCTCAATACCGGCAACGAAGATGGTGGCCTTGTCGGGGAAGATCAAGCCGTCCTTGTTGAGGTAGCGGTCTCTGGCGTAAAGAACGGTGTCCAACATGGACTCGTACAGGAGGAAGTAGCCCATCCACTCAGAAATGATGATGTCGACCTTGGGAAAGGGCAGCTCAATTTCCTCCATCTTACCCTGAATCAGGGTGATCTTGTCCGACATGCCGTTGACCTTGACAATCTCACGTGCCTTGAAGATAATGGTGGACATATCGACGCCGATAACGTGCTTGGCGCCGGCCTTAACGGCGAACCTAGCAAAATGGCATGTCAGCTTCCGGGCTATAAGCCTGTGGTTATAGGGACTGGGTAACCTACATGGACAGGATACCAGTTCCGCAACCGACATCCAAGACAATCTTGTCCTTGAATAAATGCTTGTTCTGAACAATGGCATTCATGTATGACCTCGTCCGGACTTCATCTTTCTGTTCGCGAGTGCTGTGTCAGTGATAGGCTGTCGTAGATCGGTGTAACTGTAGGTATCGCATGAATGTACACACCAACATCTCCTCGTGGATACCATGGTGGTTGTAGCTATGGGCTGGTTAGCATTCACTCTCCTGAACCTCGGCGTTGCGTGCGAGGACAAACCTGTTGAAGTAATGCTGCTCAGCATGGTCCATTTGCTTCAGCTTTTGCTGAGCAGTCTCGATCTCCATGGCGTCGTTGGACATCTTTGTCTGATATAGCGGATAAGTGAAGGAGAAGCGCTGAATTAAAAGCGAGGGTTGTCTGGAACTAGAATTGTTGTCCAGCGGCGCAAGACAAACAGAAAACAAGGACTGGAATAAGTATCAAGAATACTTTTGCTGGAGAGTCCTGTGGCAAGGCGAGCAAACAAATTGTACAAGGTTCGAGTCGCGCGCAGGAAAAATGAACTTGCATGGCTTAATTGCATCAATGCCAAGGCGCTGTTCTAGGTCAGTCGCAAGGGTCCTCCAAGCGTGGAATCCACTCCCTTGGGCAGTAACTCCCCGCAATTCTGCCCAGCTGCCCCTCTGCAGGCGGTGACTCCGATTGGTACAGCATTCATCTCAGCCTCGATGTGGCTGCAGGAATATTATCCATGTGAAATAGGTAGAGGTAGATATATACGTAGGGTACCTAAGGTCAAGGTAAGGCAAGGTAAGGTAAGGTTAGGTACCCGGGGTGATAAGTCACGGTAAGAGCTAAATCTTTGATTTGAAGAATGCTTGATGCTGACTGGGTACCTACTTCTACTTTACCTTATGTCCCTATTTGCTAACAGTTCATTTCTCATGCCTCTACCTAATTGAGTAAAGCAACCCCTGCTTCCTCCGGCTGAACTGTCTACCAGGGAAGAGGCAGACATACACGAATATCCTTAAAACGCCGAATTCCCATGCAGATTGTGGCTTCAACGATCATTGAGACTTGATCCACCAGTGATGCTTGTACAAGCCGCTGTTGATGTAGCGCTTCAGGCCATTCCAGCAAGCTGTAGGAGACGCTGTCCAGCCTTCAGGTTCGCGTACTCATAGGCCTTAGACTCAGCGGGAAAGGTTCCGTTGGCCGCCCATAGATCAATCAGCGGCTGCATGGGCTCCAGGTCCTTTGGCTTGAGCAGGTCCAGCGCGGTGGCTGTCAGGATGAAGTGGCTGAAGCAACTGTTGAGATGATTCTGCAGGTTGAGGTGATAGTAAGGATCGATGTAGTGTGCCCAGTACAGATGGGCGTACACACGGAACATTTGCAGGAAGATGGTCTGGCAAATGCTGAGGAAGTCCTTGGGGAAGCCGCTCCTCTGGCCCACCCACTCATCGGGACCAGTCAGCAGCCCGGTGGTGGTGATTTGCGGGTTGTGGGCAAAGGATACGCCAGATGCATCCGTAGGGAACATCTTGGTGTCGTCGATCTTTCCAGAAATCCAGCGCTGCATCAGAGTAACGTATTCATAGGCAGGAAGCTCGATCGGCTCAAACTTGTTGTTCAGCCAGGTGTAAGAGTGATTACTGCCGACAGTTGTCAGTACCTACAAGCAGTTGAGCTGGGCATAGGCAGGAAAGGTAGCGACTCACACTCCTGCTGACATCCTGGGACAAGTCGTGGGGTTGCAGATGCTGCCATGGCCGTCCTCCTTCTCATAAATGACCCTGACGAAGTTCCAGAGATTGCGATAATGCTCAACGACTGCCATGATAGTCAGCAATATGACCTGACAATGGTGAACGCAAGGGGCGGCTCACCTTGATGAGCAATCCACTCTCCCGGCTCAACAGTCTTAGGTCGGGCACTCAGCGTCATAAAGTTGCCCTTAACAATGTGCTTGGAGTAGGCTGGGTTAAGCCAGAGAGGCAGAGGGTTGGGGAGGTTGTACGACTTGAGTACATCGTCGCCAGACGCCATGCTGCCGATGGACTGTGATAATGATGGTGATACTGGTAGTGGAGGAAGTTTGGAGGCGAGGCTTGTTGAAGATTGGCTGCCCTGGGACAAGTTGCCTTGAGACCGGTTGTTGTGCGATAAGCTGCTCTGTGACAGATTGGTGGGCGTGTTGTGTTGGCTGTCATCAGTTGTTGGTGACTGAGGCGCCGGGCTCTTATTGCCACTTGGGCGGCTCGACGCTCCTCTCAACCGGGCATTGCTATGGGCAGAGTTTAGCCGCGTGTCCCACACTCCAAGAAATCATCACGTTCGGGATGACCTGAACGTGAACGTGCAAATAAACATGGGTTTGTTAGGTGATTGCAATGCCCAGAATTTGTCCCATGAAAAGAGCAAGTATGAGACCAGAGATAAACTATTGCCGGGTTCCAAACTAATTCTCACAACTCTCTGAAGTGGGTGTATAGTTGGGGATGCAGAACACAGGCACTACATACCAGAGTGGTAGAGTGAAGGGAGAATGGAGGATTGCACGATATGCAGATACCTAAAGAGAGGAACCTCATTTAAAAAA
This sequence comes from Coniochaeta pulveracea, assembly GCA_003635345.1. NCBI lineage: Eukaryota > Fungi > Ascomycota > Sordariomycetes > Coniochaetales > Coniochaetaceae > Coniochaeta > Coniochaeta pulveracea. The sequence goes on along the minus strand of QVQW01000107.1, from coordinate 68,032 downwards.
AAACGAAGACAAGAAACTCACATTCCAGAAAATAGGTTAGACATGGTTGTGGTCTATCGATATCAACTTTGGCTGTAAGTCGGATGTAGTCCCAACCGGCAGGACCCTGCGTCTGCAGCTTGGGTAGGTCGATGAAGCGAGATGGGAGCAAAGATCATATGGATCTGGCAGTTGAGCCAGGGCCGGGTAAGTGAACGTGGTGAAGACTATAATCAGAGCTAAAATCGTCTAGAAACTCGTCATTGAAAGATAACACCGTACTGTTACAAGGGATCAATCGTATATGGGTGATGTAAAAAGGGGGAATCTGAACGTTCAGGATGGCGAAAGAACGTCCCCCCGTTCGGGGACTGGAGGTCTGAGTGAAACAGAGCGCTAAACCTCTTGTGGATGTCTTGGCTCACAGAGCACGAGCCTCAAACGGCCTGCTCAACCCCCTTGCTGCAGGTGCAGGGTTAGGGCTTGCAACAGCGGTTCAACTCCGGGGCTGGGTTCACGTCTTTCATCATCAAGCAACACCGGTTACATGAGCTCAGAGAGGAAGGCACGTCTGGTATCAGAGACAGGTAAGGTACCTTACCGAACCAGCTTATGGTCTGCATCACTGCCTTCTAGTACGGTCTTGACGCCTCTTTCCACTGATTGAAGATCTCACGGAGCACGCGGGTATTTACGAGGTACATGTAGGTCAACATGCTTGCGGAACAGTGAGCGGACTGGAAGTCCGAGCCTGCTTTCCATTCATATTTCCCGCTGCCCTACGCCCTGAAAGGTACAAGCTAGCATGGCTGGCAGCAGTGTTGCGATTGTGCAGAGGATATTGTTTGAGGTGCTCCCCTTGGTTGGAGCATGATTCTGATAAACCGATACACCCTGTTCCAGAACGCGCCACGTAGCCTGGTCACTACCATGCTAGCTGGAGGCTACGACCACTTGATCGTCGGTTGCTTCGTCAAACTCGTATGTACCCGCCTGGGAATTCAAGGAGAGGGGAACCTGACTGATGGCTTAGGCAACGACATCGGGTGGTTATCGTCATACTGTGTCACGCGGAATCCAGAGAACCCAGGTGGTCACACTAATGACTGGCAGAAATCTGGTTAATCTTTACTGGATTTTGTGACAGTATTTCATATCGACATCGTGTCAGAAGCCATGGTACGCATGCACTTGATAACCTATTTCAAGCCGATGAAGACAGTCAACCGCGGGGTTTCCATGGTCAAGCTACAGTATACGTTTTACGAAATCCTGGTGAGTAGGCCTACGAGGTTGTCCTTTGCCCGTACCCGGCTCTTATCATCGCGAGGAATGGGAGCACGAATGTATTCCAACAGTACCGTAATTAGGGGACCTTTTCCAATATATGCACCAAGAGTAACCATTACTGTTAGACTACACTTTATCCTTGAGCTTTTACTCCTCTGAGAACATGTCGATAAGGTACAAACCTAATGTATAATACAAGGTGAAGGCTCGAATGAACCCTAACCCTAACCCTTGAGTGCGCTCAAAGGCATACCTCTAGAACTACCGTACCCATGTATCCACTTGCTACGTTCTCCAGGCAGAAACATATAAAGGTCTACTTGATAAAACGCGGGCACCAACGGAGGCGTGATAGCCTCGATCGTTCTTACCTTCTCTCTTTGTATTCTACTTGCCGCAGACTGCAAGTGTCAACATTTCAAATTCCCATTTCATGATGCGATCTTTGCGAGTGACCCTTGACGAGGTCAGAACCGCAACAAGATGTCGTGGCCCTCATTGAAAGAGAAGTCGGTTTTCTTTGAGCAGCTGGACGCGCTGGAGCAAGAGGATGAGGATGAAGACTATACGGTAAACGCAGCCGAGATGGATTACAGAAAGGCAACGAGGTCCTTCTTTGGTGACAGACGAAGCACCTCTTCTCGAAAGCGGCAGCCTGATAGATTCGGGCCTGCAGGTAGTACGTGTATGTTCCCAGACTCTCAAGTGGTAGCCGACACGCCTGCGCGGTCTGCGCCTGCATCGCGACCACCCCAAGGTAAATCCGCTTCGCGTCTACCAGAGCAAACGCCTCGGTCCAGGACAATCGAAGTGACACCACTTCTGCGGAGAGCAACGACATCAGCTCAAGCTCTGGCTACAGGCATAGCTGATACCACAGTCGTCACGGAAACACCAGTAGTAGATACGCCATACCGGCAAGCCACGCTCCAAAGAAGTGCTACTCTACCATCAATACAGTCTGCCCATCCGATCCCTGTTGAGCAGTCGCCCTCTATAAGTTCCGATATGCGGAAGCGGAAGCGCAACACAGGTCCCTTGAACATGGTACCAGAAGCAGAGCAGATCTTTCGCGGCCTTACCTTCTACTACGTACCGGACAATGATATCGCACCGTTACGGAAGCTGAGAATAACGCGGGCTCGAGAGCACGGCGCGAGCTGGGTTCGAATATTGAGTGGTGCAACTCATGTTATTGTGGACAAGAACCTCAGCTACAAGGACATTGAGGCTGTGGTGAGCAAGGCTGGCGCTTCTGGCCCTATCATAGTGAATGAGGACTATCCCGTTGAGTGTATCCAGTTTCGCAACATCCTGAATCCGGACCAGCACCGCTATCGAGTTGCCGGCTGTCCTTTGGTTGGGCAATCATCAGCTCCAAGTGCAAGTGAACCACAACAGCCGACACAGGTGTCCGACCACTCGTTGAAAGTCATTGACCGTCCACCAAACTTTCAGAGACTTGACTCGACTGCTTCCGGAGGGAGTACTTCTCGAGGCGAGGAGTCTGCACAGCACAACGGGAGCGCTGGGCATCCGATTTTGCATATTGCATCCGAGATGAACGAAGAACCAGAGCCCATGGACGGTGATATTCCTAAAAACATGCCCGACCTGGAAAAGCAGCCGCCTAGCAACCCCCTGACGCAACCACTTGGGAGACAAGACAGTGAAAGAGACGAGCTATCTGACTACATCTCCCTGATTCAGCAGTATAAGGACCTGCCTCTTGATGACGAAGATGAGGACATGCAGTCAGTCAAGAGCCACTCGCCCGTCTCCGATGTCGAGTCCGGTTCAGACGCCAGCTCAGACACACCTCAACCTGCAAAGAAGAAACGGACACCACAAAAAGCAGGACAAAAAGCTATCACGTACGAAGACCGGTTTGCTTGTCACACCGGTGGCACCAAAGATGCCACGGCCTCGTCAACAAACCCCAACGCCCGCACTATCGAGATCCTACAGTCCATGTCTGACTATTATGGTCGCACCAACGACCACTGGCGCACAACAGCCTACCGCAAAGCCATCACCACCCTCAAGCGACATCCCACGCGCATCACCACAGCCAAGGAAGCCTACCTGCTTCCCAATGTCGGACCCCGACTGGCCGCCAAGATTGAGGAAATTGTCACTACCAACAAACTTCAACGCCTGAACGAAGCCAACTCCGACCCCACAAGTCCCATACTCGAGCTCTTCCTGAAAATATACGGGGTCGGTATCTCGCAGGCATCGAAGTGGATCTCTCAGGGATACAGGACACTAGACGATTTACTTGCTCATGTAAACTTGTCGACGAATCAGCGAATCGGTATTGGACACTTTGAGGATCTGAACACACGCATACCCCGCGCTGAAGTGGGAGCCCTAGCAGCCTATGTCAGACGCACAGCGCAACAGGTTGATCCTGCCGTGGAACTCCTTGTCGGTGGATCATATCGACGTGGAGCAGACAGCTCAGGTGATATCGACTTCATCGTTACCAAGAAAGGAACCACCTCCGAGACAGATCTGGTGCCCTTCCTAGACGAGATTGTTACGCGCTTGACGGAAGCTGGTTTCCTGGTCGCGGCATTGGCTGCTCACAAGCAGGGAAAAGGAGGGGAGGTCCTGGGTGGGAGCAAATGGCACGGCTGCTGCGTCTTGCCGGTGGAGGAGGGGAGAGCCGCGCTTGGAGATGACTTCAAACCTCGCTGGAGGCGAATCGACTTCCTCCTTGTCCCCGAGAGTCAGTATGGTGCTGCCTTGATCTACTTCACTGGTAATGACATCTTCAACCGGAGCATCAGGTTGTTGGCATCGAAGAAGGGAATGAGGTTGAACCAGAGGGGCTTGTTCAAAGATGTTATGAGAGGCCCGAATCGCGTCAAGGTTACGGAGGGCGAATTGGTAGAGGGAAGGGATGAGAAGAAAATCTTTGAGATATTGGGAGTGAAATGGAGAGAACCAAAGGACAGGTGGTGCTGATGGAAGGCAATCGTTTGATGTGATCATTATCCAGAAGTAACGGTTGCTTAGCATATAACTATCCGAGGACAGCAGAGTGCTTTGGAGGTTGGCAGCCGAGAACTCAAATTTAGCTATCATCGAGCATCATGGATCACAAGTGATATCACACCAATGCTTGACCTTACTAATGACCAGTGCGCCACCGAAGCCAACATATCAAGCTAAAGCTAGGGTACATCTTCCACCAACGGGGCACCTGGCGGTCATGGTAAGAGCGCAAGCTCCCAACTAGCAGCCATGTTCAACAATTCACCATGACCGCCAGGTGCCCCGTTCGAGTCTCGCTTCATCCGGCAATTCTTGATTCACCAGGTGCCGGATAGGATCCCACGGGGACCACTTCCCAACGATGTAAACCCCAGGAAGACTGGGGTTTCGTAGCCGTCGACACCCTAGGTTCGGCGGTGAGCTTTTGCACATTTATATTTCATACTCACTGTTCTACATTTCGTAATGACATGACATGATATTTGGCACAAAATTCTAACCAAACCTCATCTCTGGATCGCAGATCACATGCTCTCAAAGAGGTATTAATCATTCACAACGCCACAAAACTGAAGGGAACCTTCTGTGTATCCTCCTCTCGTACCTCCTGGCCATGTAGTCATGGCACCGCATGTCCACTATAAACCCTCTCTGCCAAGGGGACTCCGTCAGGCCAGTCCTTCTTCTCCCTCCCTGTTCCCCCTGCCAGGACGTGTGTATGTAGGCCGACTCGAGTCTGCAACTCCATCCTCTCCCCATGCACACCAGAGAACATACTCCCTGCCTCTTCTCCTTCGGCATCATTCAACACTTCCCTCGTCAACTCGACATAATCATACGCAAACTCGCCAATCTCCGCATCATCTATGCCCAGTATCTCCGCCTCCTCTGTGGCCCGTAGATGCATTCCAGGGATCTTGTTCAGCAGAAACAGGATCAGGGTTGTTCCAACGAAGGAATAGCACCCGCCGGAGACGGAATCGGCGACTTGGTACCCTAGCTGGATCCAGTTGTGATCTACCCAGCCTCCCTTGATGATGGTGAGACCGTCAAGGTGGGCGATGGACTTGGAAGCGAAGAAGGCGGTGAGGATGTTGCCTACTAGTCCACCAATGCCGTGGACAGCGAATATGTCAAGAGCATCATCGATGCGCAACAGGAACTTGACCTTTGTGCCGTAGTTGGCGAACCCAGCACCTAGAACGCCGTAGATGACCGACGCCCAGACAGGAACGTAGCCTAAAAGTTTCATCAGCGTCAATTCATTGGAAACAGAAGAGGGGGAAGAGGTCGTTTCCAAGACAGACATACCCGATCCAGGCGTGATAGCCACCAAGCCGGCGACCACGCCCGAGCAAAACCCGACCGTCGACCACTTCCTCTCCAGCCTATAATCCAACACACACCAGGTAATCCCACCACAACAAGCCGCCAGGTTCGTAACCACCGCCGCCATCACCGCCCTAAGATTCGCGCTCAACGCACTCCCAGCATTGAACCCAAACCACCCCACCCAGAGAAACACCGTCCCGACGACGATATGCGTGACATTGTGCGGTCGATAGTTCAACTCGTGGGTGCCGTGACCCCTCCTCTTCCCCAACATCATACTATACGCCAACGCCGCCGCCCCGGAGGCGATATGCACGGGTGTTCCGCCGGCGAAATCCAGCCCTCCCATCTTATTGCTCCAGCCGGAGGGATTCCAGGTCCAGCACGCGATGGGGTCGTAGATGACCGTGGCCCAGATGAACATGAAGACCAGACAGGGCAACATCCTGCCCCTTTCCGCCACGGCGCCGGTGGCCAACGCGACAGTGATGGCGGAGAACATGCCCTGGTAGACGGCGAAGAGCAGATCCGGGACGCGGGTGGAGCCGACGGAGGGTTGGGCGAGGACGTTGCGGAAGCCGAAGTTGGAGAGGTTGCCGATGAAGCGCCCCGCCGTGTGGGAGAAGGTGAGAGAGTAGCCCCAGAAGAACCACTGGAAGGTCGTCACGGCCGTGGCCATGACGGAGAGCCAGATCAGGGAGAGGGCGGATTTCCGGCGGGCGAGGCCGGAGTAGAAGAACCCCACGCCGGGGATCATGAGGAGGACGAGGGCGGTGGCTGTTATCATCCAGGCAATGTCGCCGGTCTGGGAGAGGTTAGGAGGTCGGGATGCGAGGGGGTTGTGGTGATGGGGGCTTTACCTCATACCAGATGTTCAAGTCATCTGTTTGGGAGTTGCCGCCGGTAGACCCCGTGCCGTTGTATGGCACTTTGGGGACATAGTAGGCGTCTAGGTCGATGCCATCTATCACGACCATACTGGCTGGGCAAAAGGATGGATATAGCGCTTATCTGATCCCGCCAACTCGGCGACACAGAGGCTGTGTAAGTGTGTTCTCTTGGGACGAAGCACAAGCTTGTAACTCAACGTTTAAGCTGAAGAACAAAAGAAAAAAAAACAAGCCACCTCAGACTTTACAACGAAAGAAGAAGTAGATCGAAGGTCCATCTTCCAGAATCCAAAGCTTTTGGTCGACATAACGGAGAATAATGTAATTAGGAAGACGCGGGATGAGCAACTAGTGTCAGACTACTGATAGGCAGTCTGGAGCATCCCACGATACGAGCCGCAGGGTTCACGCGAGTAGCCAAGGCTAGACCCCAGTTGGTCACCGATAGGGTGTTTCTGTATTATTCTGCAGCGACATGGTCTGTAATAGGCGGGCTGCTGAAGAAAAGCAACTGCCTTATCGATCCATTGCTGCTGACGGAGGGGTGGAGACATTCTCCTTGGGGCTTGTGAACATTCCATGTGATGAAGGTTAACTTTCCTTCTGGAATACTGGGATTGACCATGGTCTGGATGAACGCATACAGCTTGGATTTTAATTCTCGACCCCAGAATTGTAGCGACCGACTAGAGCAAACCAGAGAGGACATTGTCGACAAGGTCTCTTCGGAAGTCCCAAGCATGGGCAACGAACATGCTCGATTCATCAACCTAACCATGGCACTGGGACGGATGGCTTGCTAACAACTCGCATGGGGAAGCATTAGCAGCACTTATCTGCACGTTTCAACGCGGAAATTAACTCCTAGACCGAGCCGAGTTGAAGGGTCGATAGTCGTATGCAGCTGCACCTCTGCTGACACGGTCACAAGTTTGGGATCAAGGATGGCGATAAGGAAACGGTGGACCAGGGCGCCATCCATTTGTCCTAATCGAAAGAGAACGAAGCATCATTCTGAGTGCTGTCCTCGTGCCTCGTCCCGAGGAAAAGCAAATGGTGCCATTCGAGCCGTTAGATCTCCCTGCTCCATGCTCCTGCCCTGCTGCGAGGCGTGGTTTTGCCGGGATCATGACCCTGTTGCCGTTGAGGTTGCCTTGACAGGGTTCAGCGCACCCAGAAGATACAACACTAAAGTGTTAGCGTAAAGATAAGCGTCCAAATACTGTGATTGGCTCGAAACTGTGTGGGGGTCTCTCATGGGTCGCCGTCTGCTGGTTCCCGTCACCGATCATGTCACCACTCACCTTGGGTCGACATTGTCGGCGCCGTACGTAAACACGACTGATTTCAACATCGTATCCTCAATGGATAGCCCTCGCAAAATTCAACAGTATTGGAGCACTAATTGATACAGTCGTCGATTGACAGATAGCTATGCTCTACTACTACACACAATCCTCGACATACAGCTTTTCTCTCGCACATCCCCCCTTTGAAAAGAGCAATATATAAATAGTGTTGTACAAAGAAAGTAGGCCAAGTAGAATTCTAGAAATAAGCAATCCAAGCGCTGCTAGCGGCCCAGAGGTTCATTATAAACAAAATGTAATATCCCAATGTGCTGTCGTCATCCATCATTTTTCCAACGCCAAACCGCCCCTCGTCAAAGACAAATGAGGCCCGCCCCGAAAAGAATGGTATACACTTCCAGAAAAATAATCAAAAAGCCTAGGCCAATGCTGTGCTTGCTTCAACTCCAAATCCGATATGCCAAGTGCCGTGGCTCCCGAGATGAGACCCAAAAATGGTAATCTCCAATGCTTTAAATCTTTTCAGGGCTGTCCACCCAACCAAGAACGACGAAATAACCAAGGCTATGAGATCTCATATCACCGGATCTCACTGAGGCTCTTGAATCGTTGCTCGAACGCCTTCACCTGCTCAGCTTCAAGCAGCTTCTGGACCCGGCGGGTCTCCCGCACAGCCTCCTCACGCTCCTCTTGGAGGTTGAGGACCTCGATCTGTGCGGCGCTCATGCGGCCAATGACCTCTTGCATCTCGGCTTCGGCGATGGCGAGTGCAGCCTCCAGCTCCCTAACCTTGGCACGCAGCACCTCAATCTCGGCAGCGTCACCCGAGTCTGCGGGAGAGGAGCTGGTGCGCCGAACGGACAGACGGGAAGGCGATGCCGGTACCGAGCCTGATGTGCCAGGCCGCGAAACAGACAGCAACCGGGGCGATCGTGGTTGGCCCGCGAAGGAGAAGGAGGGCGTTCGCGGCGTGTTTGGGTCCAGCAGACGCGGCGAGCGCAGTGCACCGGGGTTATCACGCAGACGCTGCAGCTGCGCGGCATGCGCCTCTTTAAGCTTGGCAATATCGTCTTCGTGCCGAGCAACGCGTTCCTCGGACGCCGTCTGTGCGGCAATGAGTTGCTCCTCCAGGCTGCGAAGACGGACTTCCATCTTTGTGATCCGCTCTTTGTTGGCCCGTTGGTCTGCCTCGCCACGTGACACGGTCTGTGCCAGTCGTTCGCGCAGCGCAGAGTTGGTTGTGAGCTGGGACCGGACTTGTTGCGCCAGTTCTTCGATGTGACGAGCCGCCTCCCGAAGCTCGTCTGCCAGGTCCTGCTCCGCAGCTATATGCGACTGCTCGCTGGACTGAAGGGAGTCAACCCGTCCCCGATAAGAGTTGGCATCATGCCGGGCCAGGTCACGCTCGGTGAGAGCAGCCGCAAGAGCCTGCTCCAGACGCTGCATGGCCAACAATGTCCTCTCGTCACCTGCAGTAGTGGCCTCCAGGGACTTGATGCGTCCAATGGCGTCAGAATAGGCTGCTTGCAGGTCCTCATACGCCTGCTTAAGAGAATCCGACGTGACCGGGGAAGCAGAGCTGTCTGAGCTGCTCGAACCGGTGCTTGAGCGAGCATAACCCTTGGGAATGAGGATGTCGTTCTCTTCGAGCAGACTACGCAGCTGTGCAATTTCTGTCTCCGCCCTGTCCAGGTCCATCTTCAATCCGGCCAAGCCCTTCTCGACTTGCCATTTCTGCTCAATGGCTTCTTCGGCACGGCGACGAAGAAGGTTGATCTCGTCCCGAAGAATAGATACCTCCCTTTCGTATCCTGATTGCCTTGGTGACGCTGTCAATATTCGGTCTCTCTCTGCCTCCAGAGCTCGGATTCTCTTCTCATTCTCTCGGTTCTGGAACTCTTGCCGTTCCAGTAAGCTTTTCAAGGCACTGTGCAGCGCGTCACGCTGTGACTCGACATCCTTCAGTCTCTCGGCCAGTGCCTCGCGTGACTCGGCCATGCCAACCTGCTTGGTTGTGTTACTGCGCGAGAGTGACGGCAACGATGGTAGAGCCGGCAGTTCGGTTAATGTGTTTATCCTATCTGGCCTGTTCCTGGTGCCTGACGGTCTGGATGCCACGGAAGCTGAGCGAGACAGACCCATGGAGCCCCGGTTCGCTGTCTGCTTGAGATCGGTAAACTCATTCTTCAGCGACCGGATCTCCATGGACTTCCGCGATCCCCGTTGCCTTAGCTCTGTCGTCTCGCTTTTGAGTGTCTTGATCTCCTGGGACTTGCGGGTTCCCAGCTGCTTCAGCTCGGAGTTCTCGTCCTTTAGGGACTGAAGTTCCTGTTGGATTTTGGTGGTGTCATATGCCAATCTGGAGTTCTCAGCAGCTTGGGCTTCGAGCCCCTCGACCCGGGCACGTAACTGGGGCACAATCTCATCCCGAAGGTTGTCCCTTTCGTTGGAGGCAGTATTGAGCTCCCCCTTGAGAGCTTCCAACAGATCCTCAAAATTGTCCTTGATCTGCCGCTCTTCCGACAGTTTGCGGCGCAAGTCTTCGCAAACATTTTCCAGCTCTCTTATTCGATTGCCCATGGCATCCTGGTCGTTTGCTCGCGCCAGATCGACTTGTGACGCTTTCTCGGACAGCTCTTGTATCTGTTGATCCAGTTGTCGACGTCTATCCCGTTCATCCTGGAGCTTTTCTACCAGCTCGAGTCTGATCTGGGCCTTCTCTTGCTCTGCTCGACGTTGGATCTGTGAGATCTCTTCCTTCGCCTGGTCATACTCGCTGAACTTGGCCGAGCTGTAGCCAGAGTCAGAAAAGTAGTCGCTAGTCCTCCTGCCTGGTAGTTGGGGGTTGTTGACCTGCTCCTGCAGTCTGTCGACCAGGTCCTCCAGATCCATTTCTCTTCGAATGGACGACGCCAGTTCGGCACTAATGGCTTTCAACTCGTCCTCCATCTCTTCGACTTCGTCCGAGGTCGTTGGAGAACCTGAGGGTGTCTGTAGATAAGCTTCGCAATAGTCAAGGGGGCTCTCATCCGCCTCATTGGTCGTTGTCGAAGTGCGTGAATGTCTTGGTATGGGGGTAGCATCGGGGGCCGGAGAGTCTGCCGGCGCCTTTGAAAAGTAGGGAGAAGGGAGGGGTGAGTATCCTTTGTCCGAAAACTCGGTGGAGGCAGACGCTGGTGAAGGCCACCCAAAGAAATTTCCAAGCTTCGACGACGGCGGCGGCGACTTAGGAAGGGGCTTGTTCAATGAATCGTGTTTGTCGGGTGTGTCAAGGTGCTGCTGTGTCTGTGTGACCCGTATTCCAGTATCGACGGGTTGTCCAAGGGTTAAATGTGGTGGACCAGGCTTCCAGACGGCGATGGACATGGTATTATGCCTACTACTAGACTGCTTCGACAACCGGGAGCTGCTGGTTGTGGACTCTGCCTCGTCATTCACGTCTTCTTCCCCTCGGCAATCTTCCTCCTCGTCTGGTATTGTCAGCTGGCTTGGTTCCGTAACCAGGGCTTCATGCTGTGACCAAGGTCGAGTAGTCTGGGCTTCTGCAGGGTCGGCGGCTGGGATGTTTCGAGACTGCAAGTCTTCCGCTTCGGTAGCCGGGAAGTCGGCTAAGTGTGCGTATGACGATACGGGAGAGGATCTGCTCATGCAAAGAGAAGGAACATCTCGATCAGTTCCATGATTTTTCTTGTTTCTAGCTTCGACCCTGGACAGCGGAGGATAACAGGCGGGCTATACTCACGGTCGACTAGACAGGGGGCTGTAATTATACGACAATGCCACCTCATTCAAGGACCCTATGGGAGGCTTTGCATTTGCCGGAAACTCATAAAGGGTCGGGCTATCGACAGAGTATGATCTCGAGAAACGCGCTTCTGGCTTGCTAAGGGGTGCAAGTGGTGCAATCTCTTGATAATCTCGGGACAAGTGCCTGGTAACCAATGGCGAAGCCGTGGGGGGCAATGGTTTCCGTCTAATGGCAAGGCTCGTGGCCCGTACGTTTCTGGAGACCGGCACCGGTTGTGATGTAACCGTAGCACTTGTTTGAATGCTCGTGCTTGGAAGGACTGAAGAAAGAGGTCGATGCTGTGGCTGCACCTCGTCTGCTTGGTCCGATGTTTCGTTCTCAACGGTAATGATCCCAGCTGAAGCAATGCCTGTCTCAGGAACAGACGGGGTCCAGCCCCTGTCCAGAGGTTCAACGGGCTCTAAGGTGGTAGCCATGACGGTCGGACGCACCACAACAACGGTAGGCTTATTAAAAATCGATTTCCCGATCTTGTATCGCCAAAAAAGGGGTATGGGTGTTCCCAGGGCTTCTGGACCACGGACGTTCCTGGGGTATTGGTCGGACTGTCCGCCTTATTGGTAGTGGTTGACCTTCATCTCCCGACCGAGCTTGGTTTTACACGTGTACGCAGAAGAGGAATTCAGAGCAGATATCCATCCCTCACCGCAAGGAAGAGCGTCGTAACAGACCTGCAATAGGGCACAGGCACAGGAGGGATGGCTGGGCAGTGGATTGCAGGCCGGCTTCGAGACGAATGGGCAAGCTCGATTTCCCATTTCCTTGGCAAGGGTCGGGCGACTAGACTAAAAGGAGGTTGAGAAGGAGAGACAAATGTGGACCAGTGAGCGCTTGCCCCTCGGAGCGGCTGGCTGGGCGCCTGCCTTTCCAATTGCCCGATTCGACCATTGTTAAAAGTGGGATCACTGGTGATGTTCCATCGTAATTCAGGGGTTGAGGCGTACCTTGCAGATGAGAGATTAGGACCCAAAGATCACCCCTGTCGGCGCATGCATCTCCCCGTCGTTGAAGGCTTGAAAATGCAACGTCGCGTAGAGCAGCAATGCTGGAAAAGTGCACAGCGCTCCACGAAAGGCACACACAGGAAAACAACACAAAGTTTAAACTGGTGGCTATCTTTGCCATGTGCTGAACCTTGGGGTACCTGTTACCTAACAGGTCTTGCAGTATCCAGCAAAGAGTTGCTCAGCAGTTGAACTTGGACGAATATTGGGATAAGATCGCAACAATCGATTGACACGTCTTCCAAGGTTAAGATATTTTTCAACGGTTGATTGATAAGGTAGGTAGTCAATAAACTATATATTGACGTGGAAGTAACGTTGTGAATATCTGGTAATGTTAGGGAAGGACCGAACTGCTGAGCACTCGTTGGCTGGAGACTGCAAGATCTGGTACGGTACTATCACGTCAGAACTTAGCCGCCCTGTGCTGCAAGAAACACTGACGTTTAGGATGTGGCTGGCGGCTGTGACGATAAACCTCGTTTGAACTTTCCATTCCTGCTGATGTGCTTTACCGGTGAGACAAATTCTCAAGTACCGAAGTTGAGGTACAACTAAACAACATTCCATCGCCCGCCGCCGGTTTGTCTCATCCTGCCGCCTTGGCATGCTGTTATCTCTTTCTGCTCCAAGCGAAGCGGTCTAGTAAACACAATGGGCAGAAGTCTTCGCCGTCAGTATCGTGAAATAAGCAGAGCGTAAGTGAAGCTAAGACAGGGCATTGGTGGTCGTGGAGGAGAGGAGTCTAGACCAGTCTCTTAGCGACTGAAGAGTAATAAAAAGAAAAACTAAGCCCATTGGCGGCTTGACACATGTCTTCCCTGAACACTGAAACCCGGCTTCAGACGAACAATGTCTTGTTGCCATGCGGAAGTGTGGTGTCTGTAAACACGGGCCTAGTATTTACAGCCGGCCGCGCGTTGTATGTCAACACCCCAAGTCGGATCCGGTCCGGCCGGGTGGGTCTAAGCCCGCGGCATCAGGTCTCGGTGGCCGGTGAACGGCGGCAACACCAACATGTGTTGCAGAGAAATGCCGAGACTTTGGTAGTGTACTCCTTGCAGAGGCGGCAGTGATCTAGGCACGATATTTGTGCTCAAATCAAGCAAGCTTGCGAGGTTGCGGACCTCTATCATTCTTTAGTGCTGACTGACTAAGCCGGGCTACCGCGGTGAGCGCTCACCGATGGAGCTTCTCACCGAACAACCACGGTCGTGCTGGGCCGTCTCAGACTGGAGCGCAATCACTCTCACATACTACCAATAGCGATAACTTCAGCTCCCCATTCCGAATTTACGTAGTTAAAGCAAGAGTCATTTTCGTTCAACAGCTATAACTCCTACACACTTGCATTGAAACAACGCCACGCAAAGGGACGGCTGGAGTCGATGCACTCCGTGCAGGAATGACACTGCAAACATGTGGGTAACCAATAGTCCATGAATTGACTACATCTCACTTACACATATCAGGACCGTCTTCGCACTTATCATCATCAACAAGGCCGGTGGCTTAATCTACAACAAGACCTTCCATGAGGCCGGCCTCAACAAAGTCAGCACCAATGACCTCCTCGTATTAGCAGGCACATTCCACGGGTGAGATACTGCTACACCACACAATACCTGTACCATAACAGTATGTATTCTGACCGTGTCCTTAGAGTACATGCAATCACATCAAAATTAAACCCAGTCAAGCCGACACCAGATCGGTCATCCACAGCCTCCAATTCTGGACTTGCCAACCGACCTGAACCACCATCCGGGCTGGAGGTGCTGGAATCGGAGAACTTCCGGCTACAATGCTTCAATACCATGACCGGCACGAAGTTTCTGCTGTTTACGGACACGACCCAGGCCAACGTTGATGTGACTATTAGGAAGGTTTACGACTTGTACTCGGATTATGTCATGAAGAACCCGTTCTACCAGCTGGAGATGCCGGTCAGGTGTGATATGTTTGATAGGAAACTGTTGTCCTATATTAGGGAGATAAACAACAGATAGGACCTCTGGATGGAGAGGACGAGGACTGGTTGTCATGAGAACCTTAATGGAGAAGCTATACCTGGGCTGAACGGACTGATTCGTCAAGTGATGGTCAGAAGCAATATTATCTCGCTGTACCGTCTATTCTACATGCCTAGAGAGACCCTTATGGCAAGACCTCCCTGAACCCGATGCTGCGCCAACAAACAAGCAATAAGAGACGCTGTAACGAAGTAAACACGGTATTACTAGGACGTGTCCATCTTGTCCCCGTCCTTGTCATCCTTCTTGTCGTCCTTTGATCCACTACCGCTCGCATCTCCGTCCGTGTTCAATAGTGGTTCAGACTCCTCGCCTTCCTTGACCGTCTCCAGATTTGTCTTCGCCGCAGCCGCAGCCTCCTCCTTGGCCTTCTTCTCCTGACGAGCCCTCTCCTCCTCCATACTCATCCTTAGCGCGAGCGCAAGCTCCGGGTCGGTGGATGGATCGAAGCCGAAGTCGCCAAAATCGCCACCAGCACCTCCCGCCTCACCACCGCCACCTGCTTGGCTAGGCACATTGTCGCCAAGAAGGAGAGGTGTCGACAGAAGCTGGTCACTGAGCAGCTTGCCGCTGGGTGGGATGACCACAAGGTTGGAACCCTCGCCACCCTTGACAGCGTCGTTGAATGCTTTTAGCTTCCTCTCGTTGGTGTCATCCTCGACGTCGCCGAACAAGACAAAGTCGACCGAGACATTGTTCTTCTTCATCTTCTTCGCGAGCTTGACCAAATCGCTCTCATCCTCCTCGATTGGTGAGCACACGAAGACGATGATTCGTTGCCGCTGGGATTTGTTCTGTCTGTGCTTCAGAGCCAACTATCGACAGTAAACTCATTAGTTTCGAGCATGAAGATATAGTATGAAAAAAAAAAAGAGAATACGTACGCCTGCCACTTGGATACCGGTTGCAAGATGTGCATGGCCGCGAATGGTTTTCTTGGTCCGGTGCAAGCCTTCGTAGATCTTGCCTTGGTCTGTCGTGAGCGTCACTAGCACCTCCGGTCCTTTGCCGCCCATGCTCATAAGACCAACGGACGACTCGGGGTTGCCTTGTATGACATTTTGAAAGATGATGCTAACAGCGTCGGCTTGGGCATCGAAGCGTGTTGGTGGGTAATCTCCGTTGCGGCTGCTTTCGCTGTTGTCGACAACGATCATTACCGCCTCCAGAGGCATCTTGGCGGTTCTTGGGTGGTAGTGAAGTTTTTAAAAACAGACTCCCGTTCAAAGCTCTGTTTCACTACTTGTAGTTGGCGACTGATTGCGTAGGAAGGCTTGGACGAAGCAACAGTCGGTGTTGTGACTTGTAAGGCCGGTGATGTCGTTGGGTTGATGGAGCTGGCTAGAGCTCCAAAGTGCGTAAGGCGAGTTCAGCCTGGCCAGTACAGTTACTTCCAAAGCTTGGCAGAAATTGGGCTGCTTATGCTGGGAGTGGAAGTACCATTACAATCATAATCGGAGCACGATTAGCTCAGCTGTCCATTTAAGCCAAGCTCAGAAGTGGGTCGCTTTTGTTTACTCGACTTGGGAAGACATGCGTGCATCACCACCGCGACTTCAACACTGACCCCACGAAACACAACAACATCCACGCTGTACCCTCATAAACCACGAGTCTATCTGGAGCTGGAATGCTCAACCATTATACACAAACTCATTCGTACAACCATCAGATCTCAGTCAATATGCCGGCGCCTCGAGGCAAGAAGAGAAAGTCTGAGCAGCAATCGACCGCGTCGAACAGCGACCATCTCAACGCGCTCCAACCAGCCGCGCAAATAGTTCCATCCGCACAATATGTTGCAACGAAGACAGAGGATGGCTTCCCAGAGAGTCCAAATAAGAGGAGAAAGGTCAACATCACAGCAGAACAGAAACAGGGCTTGATCAACAACCTGCAAATTGAGCGTGAGTGGCCCCCCTCAGCACGCCCGCACTACGATCTTCGTACTGACCGGGCATGAAAGTTGCCGATAGAGCTAGGAAACTGCGTTCGCAATACAATGCCCAGATACGGAATTTACGCGCCAGGATAGAAATCCGTGTCAACCGTATCCCTCCCGCTTTGCGAAAAGTGAAGTTAGGGGATCTAATCGCCAAACGCGCAGCCGAGAGCCACACGCAGAAGACAGCCTCTCCCCCATCTTCAAACGTTTTCAAACCGCCGCCAGTACCTCAAAAGGACTACCCAGTCGCTCCAAGACCGCCTCTGCAAAGTGCCAGACCTACTTCATCAAACACGTCTATGGCACCACCACCCCGTGTCCGACGTAGCGACATCATTACTGGAGGAGACAAGGAGAATGAGATTGCACAAGTCGACAGTCCAAAGAGGTACCAACGGCCAGCAACCGCAAATGGAAGACCGACGACAGCGAACGGTAGACCGACAGCCCTACCTCAGGTCCTATCACCTACATCTTCCAATAGCCGCTTGATCCGCCCAAGTGAGCGCATGTCGCCCACCAAGTCCTTCATCGCACGGCCAGTGTCACCAACCAAGTCAAGCGTGATAAGCAATTTGGTCGAGAAGGCACGCTCAACCACGCAAGCAGCTTCTTCGCGTAAGACAACCACCATGTCTTCCGTCTCAACGACCAGCTCATCCGCAGCACCCACGACGAAGACAACTAGGACCAAGAAGACGGCCACAGCGACAACAGCAGCGGCAACATCACGAGCCGGTGCCACATCACGATCTACGCGGAGAGTTAGTGCTGTCAGCGAGTCCAGTGACGGGAGTACCGGCACGGTGGTGAGGAAGCGGACTACAACGGCTGCTAAACCAGACCCTCCGACAGCAGCAGCGAAGAGAAGTGTGATGGGTACCATCCGTAAAGGCGTCGCTGGTGCGGCAACCAAGAAGGCGGCTGCTGCAAAGGCCGCACCGCCTGCGGCTACGGGGACGGGAAGGGTGCTTAGGAAGAGGAACGCATGATGTTCTACCGCGACCGGAGTTGTGGATTGATTAGGAGTTGGGTTAGCGTTCATTTGATGTTTTAGGGGGGCCGTGGTTTGCGGTGACACGACTGTTTTCTGGGTTCAAGGCGTTTCTTGCCCATGGCGTTTCTCAAGGGTAATCACGAGTAGGCCGGAAAGGCATGGATGAGCGGCTCAGGCTAGGATGAGACTGTACCAGACCATATGTGCAAGAATTGTTCATGGGGTATTTACCGCTTTTCCTTCGTTTTTGTCGCTATGCAGCCTTCGTGCTTTCTTGCAGCGGTTGCTCCATCATGTTTTGTCCTTTCAGCTTCCTCCAGCGGCAGCAGCAGCCGCCTTCTTCGCCTTCTTATCGTCCACGAACTCAATGTTGTCCTCCGGCACATCCTTATACTTCTCCAAGATGAACTCCTCGATCTCGTCGCTCACATCACCCTGTACAACGATCTCCTCGCCACCACTGGGTACTTTCGTGACCGATGATCCGGTAGCAAACTTCTTGCCGAAGTCTTTAGCTACCTATTTCCCTTGTTAGCTCTCTTTCCCTCCAGCTCCATGCCAACCAACTCGGCAAAGCCAGTAGACATACCTTCTTCAACTCATACCCAAACGCCTCCAGTCCCGACACGCTCGTAACGTACTTGCGCTTATTCCGCTCGATTCGCTTGATCGTCACGATGGAGTGAGCAATCTTGTCGGCTTCCTTCTTTTCAGCGGCTTCGGCCTTAGCAGCCTTCTTTTGGGCGTCTTTGGCGGCGCGCTTCTGAGCTTCGATGGATAACGATGCGGTGGCGGCTGCTAGGGCTTCGGGTGACCATATTCTGATGTACATGTCTGGGTGGTTCTTTTCTAACCATTCTTGGCACTTCTTCACTGTGCCGCCATATTCGCAGTACTACTTGGCCGCAAGTTTGTTAGGAGGGATGGTCTTGGTTTGATGGTGAAAGGACGGGACGACGGAGGGAAGGTGCTGCGCGCGTACTGGGCGCGAGGCTGTGGGTTACTTCGTACCTCTGGTGGCATGGTGCATACTGAAACGAAGAGAAATGTTAGCTGTCTGTGAAGTGCGACTGGTGCTAGATAGGGAGTAACGAGAGTAGCATACCACCACAGTAAACAACATGTCTCGACTGAGGTTCAAGGACCTCGCCCGATTCGACGTCCGCCATGGCTAATTGGTATATTTTGATAAAGAGTCTGAAAACGCGAGTCGAGTTGTATGAAGAATGAGTTTGCTTCAATATTGCGACGGTCGGTTTTGATCTTGTGTCGGTAAATTGTACAATGCTATGTCGTCAATAGCTTGCTTGCTTCAATCTGGCGGGGTGGTTCAGATAGAGGGGCAAAGATACGATAAGATTTGACAATTACGCTAGTGTGAAAGTGGATTGGCGCCAAAGTCCGGTTCAAGCTTGCCCCAGATCGGTCCTCATCTCTTACGCAGTATTAGCGCTCATGTTTCTCACTTGGCTTCATGACTTATACGCCCCTAACCACCATGGCACAGCGCGTCGCCCAGGGAGCGTTTCCCCAGTGTTATTGGCATTCCTACCGCTGTGCTTCAGGTATCACTGCAACCACTGTTCTAATAGAATAGGTCAATTCTCTACCCGCCGGCGAACCTGGGTCATGGCTCTCCTGCCCTGCGAGCTTGTCAATATCTGTCGATAGCTCCGCGAGAGCCTCCCTCATCACATCACCGTTCTCGACTGGAGTGCCAGCGTTAATGAAATCGTTCACCTGCGTCGGTGCATTGGATCAATGGCACTGTGGCACGGATCATTCGTTGGATAATGACAAGCTCCTGCGCCGTTGTCCTGCCATGTTGATGTATACTCCACCATGAAGCCAAAGACATTCATGGATGGGGTCACTCGGCAGTTGCTGGCACAACCTTTGAATTGAGCCCAGCTTCGCCCCCACGACCTAAATGCTCAACTGCCCCGGGCTGGATCGTTAGATTACGGCCTGCATGCGAACCGGATCAACAGTTAGCCACTTTTAGGGGCCTACTGCCGTTGGGCATACCACACTGCGGGATGTCGCGAATGCTTTGATACCACAAGACGGAAGACTTCCAGTCGGCTCCGACTGGACTGGGCCGAGACCATGGCAAATCATCCTGTCCCTCGACTGTTTTACTCCAGACTTCAGTGCAGCAAAGAATGTCAAGAAGCCTCATGGGGGAAGCGCTATCCTTACGCGCCGGCGACAGTCAAGCGCTGTCATTGGGCGCGATGGTTACACTCGTGCCGACCTATCGCAGCCTTGTTGGCGCGCGCCATCCACTCGCATGGCTACGACTTGCACGACGTCTAAATTAAGCAACCTGTTTCTGGTCCCTATTGGCCGGTTGCTAATGTTTCGTGCACCTTCCCAACCTGCTCCATGAATCGGTGTCATGCGACAATTGCCAGATGTAGCCCGTTGCCCAAGATCGACTGGATATCGACAGGTACACTTGCATATGCTGGGCCTTGCAGCGAGCCATGATGTACCCTGAGCATGCAAGCAGTGACTCTGGAGTCCGGAGAAGCACGCGAATTGACTCAGACATGCTTGCTGCGGTGGATCGCGGGTAGCCTGGAGTATCTTCGTGAAGCTAACCGCTCCCGAAACCACCAAATGGCTTGCACGAGTGTACAGGACCAGTAGCTGTCGGCGGCATTGCTGCCATACCATCACCCACACCTCGTTTACTCTGTCTTCCCAAGGTTGATGTGTTCTAATATATCTGTATGCATTCCCTGCTTGGAGCTGGTGCCCAGCTCAATATCTTTTCCTTTCTATTCTTTTCTCTCGCCCGCCTCCTGCGCCTTTACAATAATAGATGCTTCGTGGATCGAAGCCCCGTCCATCGTTTACAGATTTTCCTAGCCGGTTCGTCTGAGTGATATTGTGTTGCATTCAACCGACGCAGGTCGTCATTCCACAAATCCAACTCTGACAGACGTTTTCCCTTATTTTGGACATATACAGTGGTAGCCGAGCCAGACTTGGCCAGACACACAGTTCAATCATGGCCGACTATGCTCTCTTACCGGCCTCTACTTATCGAGCCTCTTCTCCGCAGGGTCGGAGAAAGCCAACACCTCTTAATCCTATAATCGAAGATGACCACGAGGATTTGACCGGCATGTCTCATATCGCTATTGCTTTTGGGGATGACAGCAGAAGAAGGAACAACACGCAGGATTTGACAGCAATGGAAACCAAGATCGAGCAATGGCTATCCCCCATGAGTGACCATTTTCCGACCCCACGGGGGACACATTTCCTGGCCGCCCCGAGGTTGCCCGCGACGCCGTATCATGCTGCGCCAGAGTACCTGGACGATACTAGTTCGGAGACTTCCTCTTCGGTACCGTCAGTACCCTCAACCCAGATGTGGAATCGAAGCAGGGAAAGCATCATGACAGCCACGACCGACTTTAACGACCTGTACGACGTCTCAGATGATGAGAAGTCTCGGACTGCGCAACTGAGAACAGCTGGTATCAGCAGAAAAACAGGATCTAAGAATTCAAGGAACTCTCGGAGACTTTCTAGGCTATCAGTGGACTCACGCAGGTCTCTCACTCCTCTGGTCATCCCAGAACCACGTCACACCCTGCCAGATATACTCTCAGCTGCCAGTTTGAAGAAGCAAACCCCTATTGCAGCTACTCCTCACTCCGCTATTGACCTCGAAGCTGCCCAGTTGTCGTTTATGCGAAGGCAACATGCGCTAGAAGTACCTGCTCTATCAGCAGCACCCTCACTCGATGGCAGTCTTAATTCAGAAGAGCTGGCCGCCATGTCCGCTCCTCCAACTCCCTTGATCGGGGCGAACGAGGATGGTGATGACAACCGGTGGTCTGGTGTTCAGCTACAGCCTGGTGCACTTGCTACGCTTCATGCCTTATCTGGAGATGGCGAGTACGAGGAGGACCACCAGCAACAGGAGGAGCAAGTCATTGAGTTTCCTCGCCAGGAGATGTCCGAGATGCCACGTCAGCTACCTCCCCTCATAACCAATCTGACGCCCCCTCCCTCGGCTGGACTTATGTCACCCACTCAGCAGCGCTCTCTTGCTGGGTTGACCAAACTAGAGATCCCCTCGCCTGGAGGCTTCTTCTCAGAGCTTTCCACTCCGAGCCGGACGACCTGGCAGGTCGAGGCTGACAACATGCCGCCCGCCACTTCGGCCACTGCTGAACAGTTCTACAAGACCGCCTTATGGGGCCGTGCTGATAGCAACATCCCACCGCCACCTCCTCTTCCGCGAGCACTCCCTATCAACTCCAATACTGTGGTCGTTGAACGAGTTGTTGAGGTTCCGGAAGGCATCAGATCTGAAGACTTGCCTACCGCCATCCGTGTCCAGGCTACCCCCATCACTGCTCGCAGGATTCCTGCCAGTCCCAAGGTGGTCCAGACCACAGCAGCCGACCAGCCTTCCAGTCCCATCAATGTGATCGAGATCCTCCGTGACCGCGACCTGCCTCTTCAGCAACAGCAAGAGAACGCGCTTTCTCACAGCGAGCGGACGCAGAGATGGCTAATGGCCCAGCGCGCCTACCTAAAGGGCGTCCCGGATATGAAAGACAAGGACCAGATTGACGCCGAGATCGTTATCTCATCCGCGTCCGTTCCGACCGTCGCGGAGAAGAAACCCGAGGTCCCACCCAAGAACGACATCCTCGAAACGGAACCGAAGAAGAAGACGGTCCGCTTCTCAGAAGCCGTCATCTCCACCACTGTCCCCAAGCAGCTTCCCTCCAAGCTCAGCCGGATCGAATCCGCATATTGGCGCGCCTTCGCCGATCTGACCGTCCGCACTCAAGCCAGCGACGCCTTCGTCCACCGGCTTCCACGCTTCGAGGCCCTTCAAGCCCAACGCATCTCCCTTCGTGAAGCCCACCGGAACCAATTGCTAGGCAAACACCAACTCTCCGTCCTCCCCCAATCCGCCAAGAAACGCATGTCCGCCAACGTCGTCCGAGGTGACGACCAGCTCATCGACGACCCAGAGAAAATCCGCGCCGACAAGGAAGCCGAGGCTCTCGACCAGATGCGAATGGCCACCTGGCATGTCGCAGCCACCAAGCTCCTCAGCGGCGGGAAGCTTATTACCTCTCCTGTCATCAAGCGACTGAACCGTCAGTCCCGCATGCTCACCGCCGCCAACGGTCTCTCCCGCGATCGCGCCCGCATCCTCGACCTGGGAAGCACAGCCGGTCCAGGTGACTGGGCGTGGCATGTCAGCCTCGCCTACCCCAATACCAAGGTCTACACCGTCACCACTCGTGCCATCCGACAGCTCTCCAACTGCAACGTCCGCGGACCTCCCAACCATCGCCAGATCGCCGTCGAGAAACTCACTCGTCTCCCCTTCTCCGACAACCAATTCGACCTCATCTCCGCCCGTGATCTACATAGCCTGCTCAAAATCTTCGGCGAGAACGGCGAGGACGAATGGGAGGCGTGTATGGCGGAATGCCTCCGGGTCCTCAAACCCGGTGGCTATCTCGAGTTCAGCCTGTTGGACGCGGATATCATCAACCCCGGCCCGCTAGGACTGGCGAAGAGCGTCGAATTCGGCTTCACCCTCAAAACACTGGGCTATGATGCCTCGCCCTCCAAACTCTTCGTCAACCGCCTCTACCGCGCGGGATTCGAGGATCTGAAGCGCAGCTGGATGTGTCTCCCCCTCGGGCCCAAGCCAGGCCCACCGCTTCCGCCCGCGAGTCGCGACTCCAAGACCCAATCACCCCGGGTGGAAGGGCGGGTCTGTCAGATGGAGGCCATGGTGACGGGGAGCGCGGATAACCTCGCGGCGGTGAGCGGGTTCGTGGCCGGGTGGAGCTGGGAGAAATGGATCTTGAGGACGGAGATGGAGAAGATTGCGGGGGAGAAGAGGTTGGGGTTGGGGGATATCGTGAATCCGGGAGTCAAGATGAGGGAGGCTGGCGAGGGGGTTCGGAACGTACATGGTATCGTGGAGGAGGGGAGGGCGAGGGGGGGTGCGTTGCGGATGTTGAGGGGTTGGGCTAGGAAGCCGGTCCATGGCAACTAGGGAGGTTGAGAAGGAAGAGAGAGGGGAGAGACGGGGGTGATGAGGGAGCTGTAATGGGCGACGAGTGTGTAAGAACATGTAGGACCGGAGGCTATCTCGTCGCTAGAAGTCTTCGCATAAAGGAAAATAAAGATACCCCTCCGTTTCATACATGCCGTCCCGTCCGTCTGAGAAGCACTCCTCAAAGGTCGATCAAAGGTTTGTTAAAGTTGGATCGAGTTACTTCTGGAGTACGAGATATTGAGAATAGTCACACTTGAACTGCTACAAGTTCATCTTCTCGACAGAGGGTGTCAAACTTGCCATTTGGTAGGGTATCTTATGCCTATCCGAGAAACATTGCCAGGGAAACTATTCCGGCACTTTAGATAGGAACCATGCGCCATGTAACCAGCATTCTCCTGACCCCTTGACCCGTGTATCCTATATCATGCGAACCAAGAAACCTATATAGGTGGGAAAATGGTGGTGTCGAATTACCCAAGAAGCCCAACCCAACCCAGTCTGATAAATCATGCTTCATTGTACGGTCTACAGGATCAGATAAGACTGACGTGTCTCCGTCAGCTGTCAATGTCCAGTGTCGTTACAGGCGATCCCGGGGTTCGTCAAGTTCTTGATGGACGGCCGAACTGGCCCATCTTGATGATGTGTCTCTGTGGAAACTCGGGATAACACAACGGGCGGTGATGATGCTGGTGATGTTGTTGATGGGTGTGTGTCTTCTTCTTCTCGCTGGCCGGGTCCCGATGGTAGTGGCTTGCGTCCTCCTGGCAGTGGTTGCAAGTGGGTCGCTAGCTGTGATGTCTCGTCATTCCCACCCTGCAACTCATGCTTGATGTCGGGCTGGGGATCGGGACTAGGTAGAGCATCCACGCTGTCCTCTCGGGTTTGGTGAGAAGAAACTGGCGCCCCAGTACGTGCTCCCTCGTTATGAATATAGTTTGTTGTAGGCGCGACGGTACCGGTAACCCGAATATCATCCATCCTTCCAGACAGGCGGGTGGCATCGTGTTGCTGTATGGCTGCAGCCTCTTCTGGGCTGCGAAACCGCTTGGGTGTTGGACTTTTTGCAGACAGGTGAGACTCCTCCACCAACGTCTTTTCAAGGCCAATTTCATCGGGCTCTCTGTTTTCCAGCTCAGGCTCCCTTCCGACATAGGCAGAGGTGGTCCTTCGACCGGTGATGGTGATGGTCGAGTCCATCAGTTCGCCGTTGGTGGTACCGCTAACAGTGTGCCTCCTTGTCCCGCCATCATGGTCAGCATCAGCATAGGTTGTTGAGTGCCGTGGGACCGTCGATAGTACTTGACTGACGATGCATTCGTCCAAATGCTCGTAAAATGCCTGCGCCGTCGCAAACTGACCACGGCATATGGAACACGTGGCATTAGCACCGATATGGCCTGTAGCGCCTCCACCAGATGCCAGCAGATTCTTCCGGCTATTGGGCGGCGTCTGCTCCACGCCATGACTCTTCATGAGGTGTTTCTTGAAATTGTCGGCCCTACTGAAGCTTTTTTCGAAGTCCGTCCCGACGCCCGGACAAAAGGGACATATTATGGTACCCTGGTAGTGTATGAGGGTGTGCCTTTGTTTGTCGTACTTGCGTGCAAAACCCTTAGTGTGAAAGTTGCAGGTCGCTATCGGGCACTTCTCAGGTCGCTCGTCCTGGTGCGTAAGCATATGTGAGGGGAGGTCTTTCACGGCGCGCCCGCACGTCGGACACTCGTTCTTGCCACCGGACACTGGATATGACCTAGACGGGATGATGTCGATCCGTGGCCCTTGCTCAAAGCCGCCCATAGAAGCCCGATGGCTGAATACAGAACCTGGCATGCTTGGCAGAGCAGACCGATCATGGGGGTGCATGCTGTGGTGATGGTGGTGATGGTCCCTTGGGCCAGTTGAGTGTTCTGACGATAGCGGCTGTGAGGACAGCGCTTGCGCAGACGGTGTTTGGGAGGTTGAGGGTTGTGGAGGCCAAGGCTGCGGCTGAGGCAGTGGTAGTTGGTAGAGGGGGGATGCGGGGTGCTTTCTCCCGTGTGAAGAGTTAGAGACCTGATGCATAAGTGTTGGTGGTAGTATGACCGGCGGAGCATGCGTGTGAGAATATGCCTGGCTGTTGTGGATGGCCTGCGCAGCCTGTGATAAAAGTGTGTGCGACGGGAGGACTGGTGCCGAACCGGCAGAAGCCGAGGACGGTGTGGTCCCAGCGGGGAGGTACTGTTGGCGATGTAGCGAGATACGCCTTGCCGGAGATTTGTGGTCTAGTTTGCTCTTGGGAGCTCTGTGATCCGGGATCTCTTGGTCTTCTCCGCGAGATTCGTCTCGCAGACACTGATCGGGATTGCTCAACAGCAGGAGCTCTTCGATGGATTTGAGCTTTGGCTGCCCATGTTTAGGCCGCTTCGGAGGCGGCAACAGAGGGTCAACTTCGGAGTCTATGGAGCCTCTCGGCCTGGGTGAAGATTCGGAAATGAATGAATAAGTCTTCAGGGATTCTCTGTTGTCCCTCGGTTGGCCGGCGGTTGCCATAGGAGGCAGCTGGTGCACGCTTGAACTCGGTTGCGGTAAATAACGGGTTGAGTCTTGCTGCGCATAGTCTAAGCTGTGTTTGTGGCTACTGGAACCGCGTGGCTGGCCAGAAAAGGGTGGAGTAGGGGTACCACTGACAGACAAGGCCGAGTCCCAGGTAGGAGATAAGGTGTGATCTCGTGCGTGTCTGTCACGGTCGCTTGACTGACAGTAGCCGTAAATGTAGTGGATGCAAGTGTCGTCCCAGCATTTGTACGAATGAAGTTGAGGTGACGTTAATGACTGGCTATCCCGTAGCCGCCATCTATGCGAGGCGAAGATGGGGTCATAGTGAGCAACATTTCTGTCGAGCCATTCCGCATAGCCCGGAGGAGCATGGTCTTGATGTATAGTCTTCAGCAATGCAACAAATCTGGGGTCATGGAGATCGACGCCTGGGTCCGGGAACTCATGTTTAGCTGGGTATTACTAGGTTCTGGACGGGGGCTAACCTACCTCGATTTATGCACGCCGTCTCAATACACTCGCACTGATACTGAAGAGCTCTCGCTTCGTCAATCTCAGATAAGACTGGGATCATGTCATAAAAGTCTATCAGGCCACGTCAGACATCATGATAGATTTTGCGAGTAAGAACATAACAGTAAACAGAGCATGGGACCCTGATGCTTGAAGCCCAGGGGGCCAGGTGAAGGGAATCGACACCACGTTTCTTGCTGAGCTACGACCACTAGTGAAGAGGAGATACTAGTTTGGATGACAACGGAAAAAGAAAGTATCTTACTTTGTTCGCGGGCATAAGCTTCTAGAACAAGTCGCTTGTGTTGGAGCATTTCAAGCTCCAGCTTGAAATTGGTTCCATACTTCAGTGGAAGTAGTTGAGCAAGCTCGGAACAGATGTCGGCTTGCTGGTCACGCAGCTGCTTGATCCGAGTCTCCAAGCCAGAATCATGCGGAGGAGGTACAATAAGAGCTGGCGGAGGCGGAGGCGGATTGTCGCGAACCGCCCTGGTGCGGCGATGTGCTGTTGAAAGCGCTGGCGCAGTCGCTCTCGCCGGTGGTGTAGGCGTTGGTGCGACGGTCTCACCAGCCAGCCCGGCCACGGTCGGTACGGGCATTTGATTCCCGGGGGGGGTGAGACTTGACGGGACACGTTAGGTTTGGAATCCAGAATAACGAAGGGGCCTGGCGCAGAAATCAAGACAGGGCGCACTCAATGCCTTTCAACGTGTGTGTGCGTGTGTGTGTGTGTGTCACGTATCTTCCAGTCGCAGTTTGGGGATAGGTACGTCAAATTACGCCTGAGAATCCCCAAGCTCTTTGGGTCCTCTCACTGTTGTTTGATCCCGCCTGTCGACCAGCACGACAGGATCGTGGCATTTATCAAACACACACAATGACTGAGAGTACGGAGTGACATGGCCGAGAGAATGATTTATCCAATCTGCATCATAAACCCCATACCAGATAGATCAAGAGGACGAGAACCGACTGAAACAAACGCGCGGCAGAGCTTCGGGGAACTAGTGTAGGCCTATGCTGGAGCCCAGGTATGAGTTGCTTCGCGGGTGTGGGTGCAGGTGCAGGTGCAGGTGAAGCTCAAGGCATGGAAGCTCGCGGCGGGCTACAAGAGCTCCCTGCCCCCGTCGCCCTTGGGAGAAAATTGTTGCAGCTGTGCAAGGATGGAGCAGGTTGCAGCAATAGCAGAACAGGGGTCGTTGGGAAGGAGCTGGGGGATGCAATGTCAACCAAGTGGGGCCCCTCAGGTCGAAGGGCTTTGGGATTTTGCTTTGGGCGCACAACGTGCAGAAACTCAACGGCCCGCGACGACGAGCTGCATAATGCGAAGCTGAGGTTTACCCTAGCTCACCATACATCTCCAGAATGGCCACGTCTGGACTTTCAGCAGTGTATGTGCGCATAATGAACTGCAGTTATCCCCCTTTGAAGTCATGGCGATCGACAGCTTCATGTCTGAGTTGAATCCGGTACTTCCTTAATCCTTATTTCCAGGACCCTGGGTACATGACCCAACATGTACTAGCGCCCACCACAAGTGCTGTGCAGCAGCCAATTGCGCTCTGGAGGAGAGAACGCAACGCAACGCAACATCGGCACCGTTAAGAGGCCAGTGGTCTAGGCTTGGTCCTAGCTCCTCAAGCTTGCCTTTTTTGGAGCAGGGTTTAATTGCGGTTGTTCAGGTAGGGCAGGGTTTCGCAACGGCAGACCAGTGTGCGAGCTGTGGCCTGTGGGAGTTGCGCGCCTGTTCGGGAGAAAAAAATAACAACCATGATCAAGCAGGCAGCCTGCGGACTGAGTGAGGCTGCACTTCTTTTAGTTAGGTTTTCTGAGATTGGGAAGCAAGCAAGGCTTAGGAGGCAGGTAAGCTGAAGAATGAATGGGATGGTGGCCGGCCAAAGTACCAGCAAGAGAAGTATCGTCCCACAGCCCAGTAACGGCATGTAAGTTGAGTCAAGAGAATACAAAAATCACCAGTAGACTTACATCTTGTAAGAGATCAAGGTTTTTCACCATGCTGTCGACCTCTCCCTCATGACTATGGTTCTTCCAGGAAGAGCGATCATGTATTTGTTCTGCCAAGCGGACAAACTGCCTATTTCGACCATCAGCTGTGTCCTTCCTTGGCTCGGAGACGGCACCATTGAGCGAGCATGTACCGACAAATAGAGGAAAGTTTGCGACTGTGACATTCAGCCCGCAGTGCTTCATGCAGGAGCGGCGTCCGATTGATAATACTATATGCCGCCTTTCAACATTGCTTCCGTGCTTGTGCCCGGCTCACGCTGCTTCGTCATATCACCTCACAGCCAGGTAAGAAAAAAAGGCGTTCTCCCAACACGGTAGACCTACCTATCTATCGTCCGGACCAGATGTGATTAGACTGGCTGATGTCCCTCAGTCAGTGTGATCGGCGATGGGTGTGCCAAAGGTCTACGCGTCGTCTTGGCTACATGGTGTGGCGCCATTGTCATCCTCCAGCGTGAGCACTGCAAGCGGCGACGCACAACCTGAACCTGCTTGGCTTCACGCAGCTCATGACAATTTGGTATTGTTGATACCAGCAGTCCGTTACCACTTTATGGCGCTGGTCAAATTCGCATGAGTCTTAAGTTGATTCACGTTCGAGCGGTCAAACTGCAGCAGGATAAGAAAGCCAGCACTGTCGAACGAGTGAGGCGAGAGGTGTTGACTAGCGGAGATTCCCATTGCTACACAAACCACGATGAACTGAGGGGACCGCAAGCCCTTGTCGATCACTATACAAGCAGGACAGGAGGATATCTGTCAGCTGCTCAGTTGACCTACGAAGCGTACCAGCCTCTACGAATATACCTTCTGGACCTGTCCGTTGGCGGAAGGTGCCGATCTCAAAGGAGGACAATGAAAACTGTAGGACCGTGATATAATGTTTTATGTTGCCGACCGTGGAGGCAAATAGCTGCCACATGTGTTGCACCCGTGGACGGGCCAAGTCCACGATGATCATCCAGCGCTAACGGCAGGTACAACCGACCGTTGAGTGATGTGCAAGGAAGGCGGGTACCGATACCTCGGACTTGAAGAGAAAAGACCTCCGCCATGCTAACCACACCTTCACATCCCTCCTTCTTCTCAGTTACTGCAACTCCGCTCTCCTCACAAGGGCTTACAAGGGGGTGGTCTTCCATCCGATAAACAAAACCTCTGGTGTCCGACGGCGTAAAAGACGGTGAGCAAACCTGCGGCAGTGACGGATAGACATCGATGATGTCCTCGAGGAATGTCGAGACATCGAGAATACCCCTCGCAATCACAATCAGCTGCCACTACCCATCAGCTGTGCCGCGCCCCGGGACGACGCACGCAGCTCCTGCACGGGCTTTCATCTCGACTCGCACAAGGCGTCTCACGGCCTCACACACATGCAAGGCTTGGATGGACGAATCGCCGCGCTTCCAAGCCCTCCATCCGCTGGATCACTTACACAGCTTCCTATTCGGGACATCGTGGCCATGCATTAGTTGCGGCTGTTAATAGCGTGCTGCAAGGATCACCGTTGGTAATCTAGATTCTCGACCATCAAATTGACACTTGACATGATCACATTGACCTCTCTCGTCAATATCGAACACAACTGTGCACGACTTGTCCCGTGGGATGGAAACAGGTCCCCGTGCGTTGGGACCAAACACACCGATACTGAAAGCAAAGACTTCACGCCTTGCCCTGTGACAACTTTATGATTTAGATAGTGCCGGTGATCATCAGTCGAACAAATCAGGTATAGCGTATTCTCACCGTTCTCCAGCTCCTGACATGTTCTCAGCTGAGGGTTGACGCTAGCAAAGCTTCTGTCTCGCGTAAACACAACCACGTTGGTATCCTGCCTATCAGTTATGTTCACGTTTTCATCAGTCCCATCTGGACAGAGACATCAAAAGAGTTACATGTCGGCATAATAGTAATCCTGCTTTCTGAACCTACATGTTTAGGAGTCATTATAACGCTTGCAGTCCTTCCATACCTCTAGTTAACATAAGTCGTGCTTGCTAGCTAGCAAATCACTTGGCCGACCAAGGAAACTAATGTAGCCAAGTATCTGTGCCACGACGAGATGTATTCGTGACCCAGGGTCTATAACACTCACAACCGTCCAATAAACCGGCCATGTATCCAGTTTGTAGTAGTCTTATCATCACGGTTGGTCCATTGACGTTTAGCCGACTCACGCAGAGCTTACCCCCAAACCGTCTTCAGCATACTGGAACAACAGTGGGATCAGCTTGAACAAAACGTATATCCGTCGCCGGGTAGACACGTGTTTGAAACAGACGACGGCGGTACCAGAACATAAAATTCAGCTCTACATACGAGCCATAGTGTGTAGACCTCTTAACCTTCACAAGAGAGCTATGCTGGATGTAGAGTTTGGACAATGTCATCCATATGGGCGACAGCCGCGGCGTCGCTAGCTTACTCACCGGTATCACGACGCTCCATATGCCAAAAGTATTAGACTGTCGGTCGTCCACCGCATATGTATGCTTAGGACGGGAAAGAAAGGAGACAACGAGGAGAATAAGAATGAATTAACCCATATCCCTTGTTTGAAGACTGCGGCAAGAAAGAGGTTGTGAGCGGCTAGTGACGAAGCTCCCGCAATGCCAGCCATGTTCATCGCGAATATTTGCACCATTGACAAGCTGCCTAATGCCATTTATGGTGAGATACCTATGGATAACTTTCCATGTCTCTGTTCTCGTTCAGACCTTGGTCTAACCTGATAACTGCTCTTTTGCTCACACCAAGCTCATGTTGAGTGAGTCTTGCCGAAATAAACACTATAACTCCAAGCACGCCTTCGCCCTCCTTTTGGACCCATGGTGAATGCTAGCCCTTGATGACGCCTTGTCTAGAGTACCCCTTTTTGGCAAATCGTAAACACCGTACAACTCCGTGTTCTATGTGCGAAAGGACGGTAGGCAAACCGCAGAATAGGGTTGCTAGGTCAGAATAGGAGTAAGACCCTTTACTCCTCCTGCGCCCACCTCCTTTCCCTTAGCGGCATATCTTTCCCAGACTTCTCTCGACTTCCATCAGCCTCTGCCTTCCAGGCGAAATACTCGCCCAGCCGAATTTCAGCATACTCGGCGTAGTTGAAGTCGATCTGTGAGATAGTTGCCTGGATCAAGGCCCAGATACCCCAGTATAGTCCGGGAAGGCCACGGAAAAGATCCACTTCGACAAACAGCTTCTCCGTCTCGGACTCAATATCGACATCGGAAGAAGCATGCTTATAACTAAAGTACTGCTTGATGTACTCGCGGATGAAGTCGCGACGCTGGGCACGTGTGGGCAGGACGCTGAAGTCGCAGTCGAAACCGCCCCATTCAGCGAAGTGGTTGGCGATGTCGAAGGCGGCAGGGGAGGGTGTGGCATATTCATAGTCAATGAAGGTGACCTCCGGGCCTGCGGGTACGGTGCCCTTAACGCCATTGGTGCCGTTTGACGTGCTCTCAGTGCCATTGGTGCTGGAGCTGGAGCTGGGTAGGACAATTACGTTGCCGCTGAGCAGGTCACAATGGGCAAATACAAGCTGGTGAGACATCAGTACCTGTGCCTTCTCCGAGTTACGTCCGCACTTGGTGAAACGACTTACCCCGTTCTTCCCCAGCCCATCCCTGTTGCTGAACTCACTCACCACCCACTTCAACTCCTTCTGCAGCTCCGCCTGCCTGATCCTCTGCTTCTCTGTATCGGTTGGGAGGGCAAAGATCCACTTCTGCATCACCGTCCACACATTAGGTGTCGGTTTTCCCGGAGCAATGCCGTCCACAGCCCGTTGGTACTCTCGCTCATCCGTAGGGATTGCAATGCCCTGGCCATCCGCTCTAGAAGATCGTCGACTATGGCCTGTTTTGCCAGGTAGGCAGGGTACGGTAGCATGCCATTCGGCCAATCTCCCAGCTACGGCACGGTATATGCTTTCCTCCCGCAAATCAGCCGGTGCGGTCACGGTGCCCGGGACATAACGGTATAACATGCCATTTTCGAATCGGGCGAGGAGCTCGGGCGCCAGGCCATGACGAGCGAGAAGTTCGTGGTTCTGTGTTTCGCGGTTACGGTCGATGATCAGATCGGTGCCATTTCCGTAGGCGCGGAGGAGTATGGCGTCGGTGTCAGGATTGGGATCATTGTTGCGGGTGGCTTTCATGAGGGTATTGGTTATGCCGTCTGTGAAGCGGACGAACTTGACACCGTCCTCGCGCCAGTCCGGTCGGAGCTGGAGTATGAGCTTCGTCGCCGAGGCATTGTCGTCATCAGTTCGACAGAAGATGGGTAGGTACTTGATCTGATGCGGTTCGGCCACCGAGCAGTTGGCCTGTCCTACTGCCATGGTATTTTTATTTGGATGGAGGGGCCTTGTCGGAGAAAGGTCCGAGTGCCAAGACGAGGGTGATCGATCGTGTTTCCGTTCGGGACAGCTGGAATTTTTGTGATGTTTAATGAGCCGACAATTGCTGTGAGTCTAGGTACCAAATTGAGTCTTTGGCGGGAGTAATTGAGTTGATGCAGGTGCGAGGTATAGTGGGTTTCGACTCGACGGTGTAGACTTGTGCCGAGAAGGAAGGAGGATGAATTGGCGGTAAGTGTCAACCGTCCCGCTTGCGAGATGGACAATCAATAGTTCAATAAGTGATTTTCTATCGGGACCAAGGGTAACGAAGCCACAGATAAAGAGGCGGTCGTAATGAGCAAGCAATGCTGGCCAAAGTAAACACTAACTGTTGCAAATCTGATTATTTACTTTTGCTCGTGTGATGAGTTCCCAGGGACAGCTAGGGGTTCCAGGGGCACGAGGGGAGACCCGCGTATGGGGACCCGTCGCCACTTCCCCTCGAGTCCATGTCCCATCCCATGTGATTGAGGGGTCCAGTCTTGGCTTGTGTCGCACAAGTGCAACAACAAGAGCATCTCGCATGGTTTTCCTTTCAGCTGATGTCTTTGTTCAATGCGGACCGGTGCCTGCGACTTCGTGTGTTAGAATTTGAGGTGGGTTTTAGGAAGTTATGACATGACGGCGCCTTCCCTCTGCTGCTTCGCTGTGATGGTCAAGACTGCGAATAAGACTGGAGACGCACTTGTCATGCTTCGGCACGTGTACCTTATCCAGGAAGCTCCACCAGCATCAGCCCTATCGACCTAGAGTCAAAACCAAAAACCAATACCATACGTTGTTGATATATAGGTACCAATCCAGATCCTCAATTACGACTTACTACCCGTAGCAGGGACATCTAGGTACTTGGGTATATGCCGGGTTCGGTCATTTACAACTAACCAGCTAGCTCGTTACGGAATGTACTGGCCAACTGTGTAAAAGACTCTTACCCTACAGTTGCGAACTTTTACTGCTGATACATTGAATGTTCATTATCCGAAGAAAAGACGATGAAAGAAAAAATAATGAAGTATGTAGAGGTATCATGATGATTCCTCTAGATAGGAGACCATCTGCTTATGGTTTGATAAGGCTTACCGGCAATTGACACTGAATGTCGCTTGCGGAGGCCTTACATGGAGTGCACAGATCGATCCAGATGATCTGCCATGCTCCTCATTTTATTTGTGGCGTCGTCTTACCGACGCTAGTATCAATGCTGCCCATACCCGAAAATCGACATCGCGAGCAACAAGCGGGCGGCATATCAGAGACGATGACGTTCGCTTGTGCCATGTTAGACTCGTTCTGACGCCGAAGCCATGCAGCAATCATCGTCTAGTAGATCACGCCAGCCCCGTGCCGAGAGGACAACGACCTCCTGCACAGAATGTAGGAGGAGGAAGCAAAAGGTACCGTTACCGGTCTCGGCAATTCTCGTCTTTGATTTGTTCGGGCATATGACCGACGATAGCTGGGACTGACAAGCAAATAGTGCAATCAAGCACAACCGTGCAATAACTGTTCTCGTCGCTACCCGTTACCTAAATGCGAGTATATCCACAAGAAGTGAGCATGGTCCTGGACTACATGGCTGACTTAAAATGGGAGCAAACTGATGCATTTCGTCACCGTGCAGCCCTAATGGACGCCAACAAACCCAGGGGCTGCCGTACATGTCCGTCTTCTCGGCCGAGCATGCACAAACATCGTCCCATGTACAGGTACGGGGCACTACCACCAGCACACATGCAAAGGCCCAGATTAGTTTGGAGTAGCGGTTACTGATACTGGCCCCTGCTCCAGAGACTGCTGTCAAGCGAAAGCGTTCCTGTGTCACCACCACTGCCAGATCTCAGCCAAACTACCGCTCCAAATCCCGGGCAACCCAGGTTCCAGCCGCCTGACCCTCGGGATCTCGTAGCTCTTGGCGTCTCGCGGAACCAAGACAGCCTTGGCGAGCAAGTGAGAAGTGGCACACACCGTGACACGACTTTCTCGACACCCAGTAGTGGCCATGGAAGTGGTGACGTTGACGGGTCATTGGCTAGATCGACCGGAGAGCCAGGCCCGCGTACTGACTCGCTAGCTGGCCTGGGCAGTCTAGCAGTACCAGCAACCAAGTTAAACAGGCGCTTGATAACTACATGTGTGTCCCCATTCTCCTACCAGTCCTTATAGTCCTCATCCGCGAATGAACGGACTGAGTTAGTGTCTGGATTTAGTTTTGCAACATCTTTACCGGTTCAAAGGGCCATTGGATAGTCAAGGGGAACGAGACGACAACCCATTTGTAGAGATCTATGCGCCATGGTGTTTTCAGTCACCATTGCTGGCACCGGTTGCGCTCCATGTCGCCGCAACCACATTATCGAATACCAAACCAGTGGACCCCTTAGCCGCCGCATCACTGCAACGCGAAGCATATCATGTACTCAATCACTATCTATCCTCTCCGCCGCCAACCTCCACTAGCGACGAGGTGATCTCAGCTGTGTCGCAGATGATACTAAAAGACTGGTACTATGGAGACACAAAAGACACTCTCCCACAATTGAGGAAACTCCGCGAGCTGGTTGAATGTCGAGGTGGGTTTACAAGAGACGGTGTAGGAGGGCTCGTTAGCAAGCATGCTGTGGTGTAAGGCAAATCAGCTCAAGCGGCTTGAACGACATACTCACCATCTTCATAGGATTGGTTACTTTATCGCCATCGGTCGCGAGACCGCACCCATTCTCGAGCATGGTCTATTCGATATAAGCCCTGTTTACACCCTGCACGAACCATTGCCGGCCCAACTGAACCCGGCATACAACGGTCCATTCGCAGCGTCCTCCTTGTACTCGCATTTCACACAGTGCAAGTCGCTCAAACTTCACAGCGAGACTGCAAGGATATTAGACCAGATGCGTTTACTATTTGAGACTATACTGGACCTTGCTGTAGGCACGTTCCGAGACGAGGTAGATAAAGCCAAGCAAACAGCAAGCGAAATCTACGATCACATCTCCAGCCTACACGAGACCACCCCGGACACCGTACCACCAAAACCATCTCTAACGATTCCGCCACCAGCTCAAGCCTTCAGCCCTTCTGCGAGCATAATTTCTTCCTCCTCCTCCTCCTCCGGATCCTCAAGCCTACCACAGTTCATCTCGCAATCCCACGACCCTCGCCATCTCCTCCTCCGCACCGACCCCCAGCCAGACTTCATTTATGCCACAGTCCGCAAGACCGCCATCCTCTACTCGCGAGCAATCTCCATGCGTCAACCACTCAGCACAGTCTGTTCAAACCCGGACTTCATCGGCATCTGGAGCACGCTATGGAATGTTTCACTGAGGAGATGGCATTCGTTAATGGGCATCTTCATGTGGGTCACCATCGCTATTTTGCCGACAGGCGGACGGACGCAGTTTGCGACTATGATTAAGAGTTTCCTCCATCTGGGGAGCGTGCAGATGGGAATTGATCACTGGGAGGTTAGTATTGGAATGTTGCAACGAGCGGTTAGGGTTATGCAGTGGTTGGCTGGCGATGAACAGAGGGAAGGGACAGACGCGGAAGGTGATGTGCGGATGGGACAGTAGAGAAATGATGAGGTAGAGTTTAGGGAGCAGGCAGGGCAATGATACCAGTGAGAGAGAGCTAGACCAGCATGAACCACTGTGTTGAACGCGATACTCGAAGCTTGACTTGCTCAAGGTTGCCCTGACCACCTCGGTCTCTAAGCCTACAGCATGTTTGGAGAGCTTGCGAGTCATGACTAGTCTTATGATCCACCTCCATGCCATTCACTTTTCATTAATCCATCAGCGCCAGTGGTTTAGTGGTAAAATCCATCGTTGCCATCTTCTGAACAAGTTGAAACTCGATGGGCCCCGCGTTCGATTCGCGGCTGGCGCATTCGCTATTTTCTTTTTGTACCTTTTCTCATATCACCATGTCCGAACGGTTTGCAACACAGGCCTAGATAGATAAGGTACCTGTCGTTGCTCACGAGTGATATGTATTAGCGGAGAACTTATTTGTATGTGCACGAGTACGAAGTAAACATATTTCTCGTTTTGGCTTAGAGGTGTAAAGATGTGGGTCTCTGGCTTGACAGGGGTCCCTCTATGCGACCACATTGGAACGTCTATCTTGTATCGAAGCTCCAGTCTCAAGCCATCACCACAGTACAGCGTGCACGGCCTTCCGGATCAACCTCTTGATGCGCTCCACGAGAGTGGTTGTGGATTAGGACAAAGGTTTGCCCGTTGTCAAGCATGAGGACATTCATGCCAATCATGACCATAACGCGGCGCTCTTTACCAACTAAAAGCTGAGCACCCATCCATCATCATGGCGTTACCAGTCCTGCCAAATGCGTCAAACTTCCTCGCGGTGGCTCTGGTTATCAACCGATCCCGCGATGGCCCTCAGTTCGTCTTCCATTACCCGCCTCACGTCACACCCGCACAGACTGTGAGACGGCGCAGCAAAACGGACGACGACTTCGACCTGGAGGACGAGGAGGACCTACTTGAGCGTCTAGCCCGCCCTGCAGGACCGACCGTGAATCCCGCGGACTTGATGCCATGGAATCAGGACGACCATTTCGTTACAGAGAGTGGTACTCAGATTGTGCCTTGGGAGCACGTGGCTGGATTTCCCACCAAAGACCTGCAGGGCATCCTGACGCCTAACAGAGCATACCACAAGCGTCTATTTCAGATATCACTGGATGGACTGCTATGTGTGTCGTATCCTATTCACGTGCCTGAGAATGGTGTCTGGAAGAAGAAGAGGAAGAAGTCAAAGAAGGAAGAGAAGGCCAGGTCTGTCAAGAAGGATGGAGACGATGCTGATGGCGACGGGGTCCTTGGGGCCGGGGAAGGGACAGAAGCTCCTGAAGCAGGCGGAATTGAGGTCAAGGATATGGCGATGCCTGAGGAGGAAGCTGAAGAGCCCGAGGTCGAGGTCGAGGAAAAGAAGAGCTCCATGACCATGTTCAACCTGGTATTCATGCTCAAGCCCCAGAAGCAGGAGACCAATGACCTTGTCGATGTCATGTTCTCACATATCATCAAGAAGGTCAACAAGGCGTACAAGTACGTTCAGCAACGCGGCGACTTTGTGTGGAAGGAGTCTAAGAAAGTTCTGGCACTCAAAGAAAAGGGCCGTGAGGACAGTAAGTCTCGTCCTCCATGAACTCTTGCGGTTTTGTAGCCACTGACAACACCTTATAGAGAAGAAGATGAGCTCCCTGTGGAACGAGATCTTGGCATCATCATCATTGGCGGCCTCTATGCAGGATCTCTACGAAGCGATATCCCAAAACAAAATTGCCGTACTACAGCTAGACTCAGCAGAAGGAACGGTGACACACTCAGTGCAAATACCGGTTCCATGTCATCTGGCTGATCTTCCTCAGGAGGATGATACGGATGCTCAGGGGTTGTGGCTTACCACAGCTAATTTCTTCGTTGATGCCGATGATATGCACAATGATGCAGGCTATCTCGACAAGAACTTTGCCCTGCTTTTGATGGAAGATCAGAAGAAGATTATGAGCGAACTGCAAGCGGATCCGGACGAGGCAACACTATCCATGATTGAGTTTGTCAAGCACTGCAAACCTACCTTGTCGTAAGTTGACTACTCCTTGCCTACCTGGCTGCCTATCACTTACACATCTGTAGCTTCCATCAAGTCGGTCAGCAGTCAAGTAACGTACTCACGCCGACTCAAGTCCGCAAATACGCCCAACACTTCATTTTCTGGCGACGAGCCATAGCTATCCCACCCCTTCACGCCCGTGACATTTACACCCTGTCACCAAATTGCGATCTCTCCAAACTCCCCGCGGCCTCCGCCCGCTGGACACGCCAATTCCCTCTCGCACCGGCCCTCCCGAACTTTTTGGCCGACCTCAGCGTCGCGCCCCGTCCCTACAAGCTCTACTGTCCCAGTAAAGCACACCGCCCCATCTACATGACCATGCTAGCCTGGCTCATGCGAGGCGGCTGGGTGACCCAACTGTGCACCTTCGCCTATGTGGTCGTCTGGCCTGAGATCATGTATGAGGTTGACTATGCGCTCGAAGCCGAAGAGATTGCCAGGGCAAAACGTGCCCAGGCAGAGGGTGAGGCGCCCGGCAGTTTGAACAGCGAGACTACCATCACCAGCTCGTCCTCCGGCCTTACCGCCACGCCAGACGAGACCGACACCCAACCTCGTAATTTCAGCACCACAAGCACCATTTTGTCCCCCAACTTCCATGCTTCCTCCTCCCCAACCACAACAGACATGACAGCCTCCATCGCCACCCTGCGCGACCTCACTCTCTCGCCCACGCAGACTCACACCTCCGACAACAATCACCCCCTCTCCCCGACCTCACCGACCTTCCACCCCTCACTCTCCCGCACCGTCTCCTCCTCCCACCATCATTCCCCCTCCCCAACCCCCGCCGAGCGCGCCGCCGAGAAAGCCCGTCTCGAACGCCTCGCCTCCCGAGCCGCTCAGACCCTGGCCGACAAAGCCACCGCCCACGCCCGCAAACCCTCCCCCTTCGCCACGCCACACCCGAGCGTCAACGACGCCGCTCACTTAGCGGGCATGACTCCGCATATCATCCTCGACGCGAAGAAAGCCACCGGTCGGGAGTCACTCTACCTGGACGCCATCGGCAGACGGCTAGCCAAGGGAGCAGGACAGGTTAGAGATGGCAAGGGCAGTCGGGAAGCGGACGGTAAGAGCAAAGGCACAGATGGAGAGAGAGACGGCGGTCACCATCATCAAGGCATCACGCACAGCCGAGGAGGAGCAGGGAAGGAGAAGGACGGGTCTGGTGTGGGAGGCAGGGAGTGGGATAAGCGCGTGGCGTCCGCGTGGCCCCTGTTCTGGAAGTATTTCAACGGCCGGTCGGCGCTGGAGAGGATCGCGTTGCAGGAGGAGATGAAGAGGAAGGACGTGTGGAATCTGCTGACGGGGATGAGTGAGTATCTCTTGACGGTCAGGCATTGGTAGTCTGGGACTGTGAATTAGCAGCCTGTTGTGCTGGGTCTTCCTTGGCTGTCAAGGCTTGGTCATATTCTACTATATCTCGGCTTCGTGAGCTTGTCCTGGTATATACTACGAGACGAGGACATCACCAGTAGAAAATCAGGCATACGCAAGCAAGGATAGAATAGAGTGGTTGTCATTGCCGCTGATACTATCTGGAAACCCGCTGTAAGAGCATGCATAGAAAGAGAAAAGTAAATCAGAACGTCATGATGAAAAGCAGCCTCCCACGTCTCTAATCCCCAGGTATCATCGATATAGGTAGTGCCAAAAAGCCAAGAATTACAACCTCGCCGTCATTCAGTAGATCCCGTGCCAGATAATGGCGTCTCCGGCCGTAAGGAAATATATAACAAGAGCAGATATATGTCGATGAGTACGGTAGTGGAATGTCCTCCATCCTTCCCCTTTCAGTTGTTGATAATGCTAATGACCACTTGACTCAATCAAGCCCACATATGCGCTCCTTTCCCAAAAATCCAGTCGTCCGGAGCACTCCTTAACGACCTCCAAATGCAGTAAGAGAAAACAAGGTTGGACAAGTAGAAGACAGAAACCAGATGATGCGTTCTCTCCGTCGTACCTAGGGAAGCTAAGCAGATGGAGAGGCGTCAAGAGTGAAAGTTTGCATAACCCAATAATCATGAGCATCAAGTTGTAAACGCCCGCGAATCCGGTCATATGTGATAAATCGTAGAGGAAAGGAACTGCTAACGTAGAATCGGAACGGCATGTCGCCACTAGATCCTTATTATCAATCATTGCGTGAGGTCCATGCCGAAATCGTCTTCATCCTTGAAGTTAAGCTCTCCACTTCCATCGTCGTCGTAGTCCACAAACTCTTCAGCATCCAGCATGTGGCCGGCAGCTCCGTGTGCATCGTCCTCAGGGCTGATCGAGATATGGTCGCCGCCATGGCCGTTCCCGTTAAGTGGCTCGCCCTTGTAGTCCGTGTGGTGAGGTACTCGAAGACCCGTGCCAGCCGTGCGAGAGTACGTGAAGGTATTGGGCTTGCCGTGCGTGGTGCCTTCCTCGTTCCTGTTCAGCGCCTCGTAAAGTTCTGTTTGCATGCGTCTCTCATCGTCAGAGAATTCGAATGGTACGCGGCCGCCGAGCTCCAGAATGGTGTTGACCAGCTCCTCCTGCTGTTGCATCTTCAAGTTCAGCATCCACATCAGGTCGCGAGTCCAGCTCACGGCGCCATTCAGAATGTCTCCTTTGTTCGGGCCCTTGTCCTTATCCTCGAGGGGCAGACCGGTGGTGATATTGCCAGCCGTCCCTGCGCTAGTAGCTCGTCTCGCTCCTGGTCCGGCGAGAGCCGACGTCGCCTGTGCTGAGTTCGGTACGCCAGGTTGCAGGGTGGGGGAAAGCGGTGTGCCGTTTTGAATGGCCTTCCGGATCTTCTCATCATCAAGACGGTGAGCAGGCACCAGTTTGCTCAAGTCTTGGATGCGCTCATTGATATTGTCCCGCCGGCGCCGCTCCACCAAGTTGTGCGACTCTCTCCTGCGCTTTCGTTTGGCCTCCTGTGATGACACTTGAGGGGGGCCCGTATTTCCAAGCTTGGCTGGCATGGAAGCGCCGCCGTGTCTCAAAATGTCAGTCATGTTCGCATTGTGAAGTTGTGTCGCATTGAGTGGCGATGTAAATCCAGAGGCAGGAAACGATCCTATACTATTGGGAGTTGGGATGAATTGAGCTGGCTGCGGTTTCTCGTTGGTCACGGTAGCAGTCCGAATGGGGAAACCGTCTGTTGAATTCATCGACAAGCCATTCAGCGTTGCCGTCTTTGGTGTGAGGGGATTCCTCGGGTTAGAGCCCTTGCGTTGCATCGCCTGAGCTTGAGCCTGCGACATCCTAGCGCGGGCCTTCAGGTAATTCGCATCGGTCCCGTCATTGTTCATGTCCCCAGTTGCCATAGGTGAGCCGCCATAGGAGAGTGGTGAATGCATCGACCCGGCGAAGGCCTGAGGCATTGGTCGGTACTGGTTCATGCCCGCATGTACAAAGGGACTCTGGATAGGATCCCCATCCGGTGTGTTCGAGTAGCCATTAATGTGTGACTGATTGAAGGGCATGCTACCCTGATGTGAGCCGTATATGTTGTTGGTGTAGCTCGAACCATGATTGTTCAATCCGTTGCTGAAGTCGTTGAGCCCATGAGGTCCGTCTCCCGGGCTGTTCAAACCATCCAGAAGCTCGTCATCGTCGAACAGAGCTGCTCCACTGGAGAAGCCGTTGGAGGAGGAGTGGTTGCCCAAGCCATAGACGTAAGACGGATCAATACTGCCTCCGTTCTGGCCTCCGCTCATGGGGAAGCCGTGTTGCGCCATTGTGTATATGGTATGCCGACAGCTGTCCCCCTAGAGGAGGTTCTTGTCGGTGAGAGGTGGGGTCGCTGGTTTTCGTCGTCGTGAAGGACGCCCGTCGTCGATGGCTCGTGGCTCGTATGCGTTGTTCGTCCCAAGTCCGTGCCTACCGGCGGAATGAGTCAGCGCACTATTTTACGTGGCGGCCTTGCGCAGCCTGTGATCGTCGATTCCCCATGTTTCAATCGTTTGAAGTGCCCGAGACATGACAATGGTCAATCAAATTATGGACAACTCGCGGCTTCTGTCGCAATCTCGCCGGTGGCGCAAGAGCGTTGTTGTGCAAGTGCAACCAAAGGTGAGACCCGATCAAGAAGAGCCTCGTCCAATGAAGGCCAGGTATGAGTAGAGGCATAAGAGATAAGTATGAACATACCTTGTTTGACTATATGCTTCGGTATCTGCTGTTGATTAACCTTGTTCAGGGAGAGATCGGTATTTTGTTGGCGACCCGGCGGTCAGCGTGCCATAAAGTGGAGGAGATGTTGGAGAGAATGGCGGGGGACTGGGGTCGCTAAAACAGGAAGTGGGAAGAGTGTGGGAGCTCTCGATGACTCGATGGATGAAGTTGGAATTGTCCGGGGCGATAAGCGGGACCTCAGATAAGGCCTAGTATCGAAAGTCGGCGAAAAAGTGCAAGCTAAACGAAGTGATCGAGAGAGTTGAAGTGACAAGGGTTCAAAGTGTATCGCTTCCTCCCTATTTTCGTCCGCAACTGGGCTGAATATTGGTCGTCGAAAGGTGGTGGCGGATGGAGGAGGATGCAGACCAGCAGAGGGCCGCTATTGAAATGGGTGGGTGATGCCTGGTGCCCGCTGACTGGGGAAAGGCAGTTAGCGCTAGTCCGCATAGGGTAACCCACTCCAAGCCCGAGAGATACGTGCATACAAGCTGAAACTGTCAAGCCACAAGCTTGCGATATTTCACGAATGCATTCACATATGAGGCTGGTTTTCAGTTCAGAAGAAATATATGAAGGTCAGGGCCGGGCAGAAGCGGTTGAGGTGACGTCAACCTGGAGCAAACCTTGTCTGGCCGCTCACTGCTCGTGTAAATAACAGGAGGCAATTCAGACGGGAGAATAGAGAAGTTTTGTTACCTTTGCGGTATCCGGCTTCAGTCGGCTCGGCTCTTCGATTTCGAGGTTGCACAGCGTAGCACGAGCCAATAACTTCCTTCTTGATGCAAAGGATGGAAAGAAGGTCGGGGGTGAGGTGGACGACGGTATGTGCCTTTGCTCTCCAGGTTCTCCAGGGATGAGATATCTGGTGGTGCGGCAGTAATCTGTTTGTGCCGACAATCCGAGACCGGGATATGACTCCAAGCTCCTAGATTAGCAGAGTGTGAGGTCCGATATAGCGAGGTGTGAGAGTAACCCTGCTGCAGATAAGACGATGTTCTGTTTCTGTTGCTCTTTGGACCGTTAGGTACGTTTATGTGCTCGCTCAGACTACTCAGGGTATGTGTAAAGTGATCTGCTTCAGAAACCGGTTGCTCGTTTTACTTCCGAGTTTGTGTTCGTACACTTGTCTGCGGTCGACAAGTGTGATTGGTCGTTATTCCACGACGCTTATGAGACAAGCAAGCCACACGTCCCGAATGTCGTCCTTGGCCACGACAGAATGGATTTTGCGACAGGGGAACCTTGGACGTCCTGCCTGCCTGATACTTCT
This sequence comes from Coniochaeta pulveracea, assembly GCA_003635345.1. NCBI lineage: Eukaryota > Fungi > Ascomycota > Sordariomycetes > Coniochaetales > Coniochaetaceae > Coniochaeta > Coniochaeta pulveracea. The sequence goes on along the minus strand of QVQW01000107.1, from coordinate 23,810 downwards.
GTTGCCGAGACTGAACCACAGTACATATGAGCACCGAGTTGACTGCCTTATGCCCAAGATCAAGGTAACGTTCTTGGATTAATGGGTTGTCGTTGGATCGGTCCGGGGTATCGAGAAACAGGACGCGGGCTGGTAACTCCTGGATGCCTTTAGCGCGAGATGTTGCCCCACCCGTCGAGACTCGCTATCTTGGCCCAGATCAAGTGCTGTTCACCGACTGTTTTTGCCGACAAGCCGGTGATTGACTCGTCCTGGTTGTGTAGATGTCCCTTAAGATTTATCTGACAGGTCGCTTGGAGTCTCTCAGTAGGTAGGTAGTCCCTCGGCGAAGCGTAAGGTAGCTGGGGTGAACGGTTAGATGTAAGAATGCTTGAGAAGAGATGCTTCATGTAAGCGTTGGGGTAATGCACACAGGATGCCCGATCTGGTCTGGTGTCGATCCTCGCTCCGAAGCGTCAACGAATACCGTCACAGCAACCCCGTGTCTCCTCTTGCTTGCTGGCTAATGCTTCTCCGCAGTTTCCCAGGGGCGCGATACAACGCTAGAATGTTTGGAATGGATCGGATGGTTGCTCCCCTTATCTCAAGCCTTCCTAGTGGAATCCAGGTGGTGGAATCCAGGTGTGGGCACAGCCACAGTGAATAGGTGTAGTTAGTGTTGTAGAGTGGCGTTAGGGAAGGGAGCAAAGACGGAAATCGTCGATATAGCTTGTATTTGGTCTCTCGTTTACATGAGATCGGGTGTGTCGAAGAGGAAGTATGTTCCTGGTCCTAAGAGCAGCCGTGCAGTAGTGGCTTGGGTAGCTATCGAAGGAACAGAGGGAGGAGAGGAGGAGGAATTCGGGTTGAACATGTCGTTGACGAGGAACTGACGGCTGGGGGCCTCTTATACGGTGACCTCAAAGATACGGGCAACATATCCATCATCAATTATCAAGGTCAAGGTCATCCTACCCCCGACCTTGGAGACCCATCTGACTCTTCTACTCGGTCAAAAGGGGTGTGCTGATAACGCGCAGCAAGACCTTTTCGTACAGTACAGAGTTTCCTCCTGGTCTCGTTACGTGCAGCCCGCTGTGCTAGCATTATGTTCCCAGCAGCTTGTTGGTCCTGCACGTAAACCTGAACGCCTCAGCTCCAGCCAGTCTTCGAACCCAAGAACGCTGGAAAGCAGGATACGCAAGTGGGCATTCTCGGAACTAGGATAAAGGAGGGCAGACTATCAAGGGGGCATCGAATCGAGCAGCACCCCCAACAACGTGACTCGTAAGGTAAGACAAGACTGCCCACCCTTTTTGGCAATTGACCAAGAATACACATGTCACTTATACCTCAAAACATACTAGCCCGCCACGAGAGAGGTAGTATTGCTCGTAGACAGGTAGCAGTCTAGCAGCAAGGTGTGGCTGGGCAGAGAACTGGCTGACCAGGCTATCCTCTCTAATTCCAACCCATTTCTTCACTCTTGCGCTTCGACGATGCTGGACTTGGCAGCCACATCAGCTTCGATGGAAGCCGGAGAACAAGGAGATCCATGTTGCAAAAATACTAAGAGGTGCTGCGATCCGCTTCAAAACAGCCGGTTGTATACCGAATAAAGGGTTCAAAGAGCGGGATTACAGTATGGATCCACGGACGGCAAGCGATGAATGACGGCAGGAACGGGCCACGAAAGGCGGCCTAGCTGACTGATTCACCTTCACACCTCAAAAGGACACACCATCTGATGAGGTGAGGTGAGGTGAGGGACCTCGGTGGCGAAGTTACTAGGTAGCTGCCAACAGAAGGCATTCATGAATTTCTAGATGGGAATCTGTCTCTCCAGGTGAAGAACACCATGTTTTGTGCGACCTGCGCCCACACATCCCCACGGCCAGGTTTCCCGTTTTGCGTAAGCCGCTGGTTGGGATCCGAGATTCAAGGCACGATTAGCTAGCCCTCTGGTAGATTAGGCATTCGGTTATCACGGCTTCATAATACGAAACCCTTCCAGTCAAGCAGGCGATAGGTCAAATAATCAACCCAAGATTCAGCTGCATCGTACATCATGCGTGTCTTGGAGTTCCAGGTTCAGACAGGACAGTTGACTCCACGGTGTGGTATCCGTCAAGGTTCGAATAATAGACAGACGCATAATGCAAGCATGTCGTGCGTTTGCGATGTGCAGCAGCAGCAAACATCCCGCCGTTAGCGCTCTGCAATGATCTCCCAATCACATGTCCTCGTTATGCATGAACTTGTGTGGGCGATGGGCGCTGCGGAGAAACCGCTAATCCTGTTACGGAAGGGCGCCAGAGAGGTTGGTGCTGTCGTGAACCTCCACGCTTCTTGGGCCTCGTAACAAGCTCCAAGGCAACCGCTTGACCACCTACTGACGCGCCCCCTAAATCGACGCCGACTCCAGGCACACCTCGAAACGCAGACGAAGGCCACGCGGATAGCAGATCGATAAACTCAAGTTGGAAATACTTTGACATAGCATAAAAAGGGAACGAGGGATCGAACGCTGGACATAGGGGGATCATCAAGCTTACAGCCACTTTCAGGACACGACGTCATCACTAATATTTTCTATTCTACTCGAATGTACGTGCAGCTGCCCATGTGATAGTGCGATAGAGGTTTCTACTACCCCAGACGATACAAGACATTAGATACTGGTGGATGCTGACATATTCTCGTTGGGATGGATAGTCAAGCTACCATCGAACCTCCCTAGTTTGCCATTACCTAGGCGCATGCCCGTCTAGCCTCCCACACTGCCAGCAGTCCTCCAATAAACAGCCTTATCGGAAGCCGCACACCACCCTCTCGATCCCTCACACAAATCACAAGGCAAAACCAGCCTTGTTTACTTGCGACCGTCCTCCTCCCAAGAGGTCATTGGACACACACCGAATTGCTAGTACACTGCGGGTGGAGGCCGACCTTCTCTTCCCCCAAACGTCAGTATCTTATTCACGGACGACGAGCTTGCGCGCCCAGTCCTCAACATATACAGAAGGTTCGGGAAGTCTTGACGATAGACACCATGGCATCGGCATCGTTTCGAGAGTCGATGAACTCACTTGGCTGGAGTCGAAGAAGCGCCGACATTCCAGTCAACACGTCGCAGCAAAGTGGTCTGCTCTCGTCAATCAAGTCTCTGAACCCCTTTGGCGATCGCGGGTATGTCCGCTTACCAACTACCGAAGGCGCCGGTGCACCCCTACCGGCACCTAGTCGGCGAGAGGAAGAGGAAGGGTGGTTTGTTTGTGAGTCAAGCCCCATCTGCTGTTGCACACTGCATCTGCTCCCCCAAGTCTACCTTCCGGTAGCCTTTTCCATACCTTGCAACCCGGTATCGCTGCATGTACCCTAAAGCATGTCCCGCGCCTAGAGATGTCTCGGGACGGTGCACATGAACATGTTCTCCCCTCCCATTCTGCCCGACTTATCGCCGGCTGCCTCGAATTGTTTCAGCATCCTACCAATTCTGGATGGGCAAGGTTGACTAACGTTGTCTGCTTCGTGTGGCGAAGTGAGTAGGTGGGATCGATTGCTCATCTTTGGAGCTTGCAACTTGGGCGCCCTTGCATGCTTCGTCATCTGCTTCGCTCTCTTCCCTGTGCTGAGCTTGAAGCCGCGCAAGTTCGTTATCTTGTAAGTGTTCCTTATTTCTTAGCACCCTTGCTGCCTTTGCTGCGCCTCATCAACCGTCCGGGCGGCCAGCGGGAAGGGCGCCATAACCCCTGCCCGACGGATATAACAAGGATCCACGGCCCCTGCGCGAGAGACCAGGTTGTCGCCTGCGTCTACCCGTGTTGCATATCGTGGGGGCCCGCATGACGGCCGGTGATGTCTTGCTTCACTCTGGTGACTTGGTGAGGATGACCTCTGCGAGGGACATCAAGAGACCAAGGACTCATTGTCGTCATCGGACCTTATCTGGCATGTCGCAGCGTTCAAATTCATGAACATGCCCTGGCTGACCCTCGTTTCGCAGATGGACACTTGGTTCCCTCCTCTTCCTCTGCTCTTTCGCAGCCGTGATGGGTCCTCTGGCCTATGCCCAACACCTCGTATCTGGCCCTAGGCTACCTTTCACCGCCGGCTACTTTGGGACCATCGGGCTAACTCTGTACTTTGCCATCGGGGTGAGTCACCGAACCTTTTCACCGTCAATATTCACGCAGACCTAAGGGTGTTTGCTTGAGGTCGATGACCACCTGATACTAACGCAAATGCCCAGCTTCGGAGTACGATACTCACATTGCCTTGCGCAATCCTCCAACTGCTCTGCCTGGCGTGGTACCTTGTCAGCTATTTCCCCATGGGCTCAACGGGCCTGCGGCTGGCTACCTCCTTCGGAACCCGCAGAGCAACTGCCTGGATGTTGGGTTGAGTAATGGTACAGTTCTTGGAGGAAGGGAAGCCCTATCTACTAATCATCAAGATGATCATTCGAAAACGGACAATAGAAGCTAAATTCATGATGCCTGATAACTGCACTTATCGACCTTACTATATAAACAAAGTTATCTTGCTACCTTGTGTTGCAAGCGATGTATGTCTCGCAGACTATGTTTTGTCGTCTTTGGGTGTTCAACACTGGCACCTCTCACCTACTCCATCGGTAGGCGTACAACTCTGTTAGGTTATCCTATACGTTCCGTCTGCTTTATGAGAAGTCGATCGCTCTGAACAAATTATGTGCGACCTCGGATCTGACTGATAAGTCGGCGAGCACTCCTCGCCTGATTTAGCATGAATCCAAGCTGCAGTCTACATTTTCGAATCGAGAAGGACGTGCTGATGATGACCCGATAGCTAATGCCTCGTCATCATCTTGGTGGTCTAGCTAAGGCATTCGGTTGCCCATCAGGATGACAAGACATGTCGGATGGAACAAGGCTTGAGGTTTCATTGGTAGAACATGACCATTGTATCCAATCCGATACGCCAGGCGTCGACCGCTAAGGCTGCATGACCTAACGGGAATTGACGGGACCGAGGCTGAACTGAACTCCACTTGGCCAGTCGGTGCCCGGACAGTCTCCGGCTCAGACAGCGTTGAGCCGTCTACATCTACTCAGTCCTAAAAGACTTCCTTGTGCCATGTTCGTCTGGTTCCCCTTTGAGCTCTCGTTCGTCGTGCGAAGGAGCATGATTTTGCTTAAGGGAGCCCCTCACATTACGTGGCCCTGAAAGCGACATTCTGCACACTCTAGGTAGGTATCTCTATGCAAGCTTACGTTGTTGGTCGTACTCCACGCCCGTGACAGCACAGGCACATTCCACGCTACGCCTCACCACAACATGATTCCAATGGGCTACCGGATAAGCTGGTAAGCATTCTACCTTTCTCAGGCAATAATGGCTCGAGCAAACTGGCAAAGCGTGGGAAAGCTGACGATGACAGTGGCACAAGGGAACACAAAGGGGGGTTTTGTACTGTGTACGCAAAGGCAAACGTGGTCTAAGCTAGCCATGTGGCCTATGACGGCAGGTCTTTCTGTTTCCATAGCAGACTTTGAAGCAGGGTCTGCAGTTTGTACGGCGCAGAGTCGAATTAGTTCCCGTTTCCCCGCTCCCGTTCCGCAGCAACCTTTTTGAGAAGGTGGTAGCAAGTTGGAGCTGAGATTCGTGTATGCAGGCCTTCCAAAGGAGACATATTCCTATATCAACCCCTACACAGTGACGGTGCGGACGCATTGGAAGCTGCGCATGCCGTAACAGTCTAGTTCGTCGGTCTATGCTATTAGTGTTGTCCGTGGTTACGCTCACTTTGGTCTTGGTGAGCATGGAGGAGAAACTAAGCCAAAGTCCCGGGAAACCGGCATGGTTCGGCTGCATCCTCAGCAGAGCTCCCGGTCCCGAATGGCAGATGAGAAGTAGACCGTCCGACCCTGAGGTGTCCTTCAAGACTCCACAAATCGCCCTGATATTGGATCCATGGGACTTGTAAGCCCACACAGGGTATAAAGCCATGCCGTACGGTTGAGCCTGGACAATTGCACATCAAAATCATATAACGTGTCACTGGGTCTGTGCCTGTTTGATGCTGCGATACTCGAATGCGGTGGTCTTGCTGATTGAGGGGTTCAGGCCCAACGGACAAAAGGTGAGCCGAGCGTGACTCAAGTCATGAACTTTGCCAAAAAGTACCAGAGTACAGCAGGAGGCATGTGCCATTCAGGTTGCTTGCAGGATCGAAGAGTTCGCGGAACCGACGACGAAGAATTGTACGCGCAAAGTACATAACGCCAGTGACACACTCACATTCGTTCACCTCGGATTACCTGATATGTAAACCTTGGGACACCTTTTTGGCCCAACCCGGAAGGTTTTATAGTGATGATGGTCTGACTTGCCGATGAATATCCGCACTACCGGTACTCGCTGAACTCCGCTGTCGACTCGCCAACGGTACAGTGCAGGTGCCAGTGCGTTTGAAGCCAACGTTTAGCGCCTTTTAGTGATCATTTACTTGTAGTTTGGGCCTACATTTTCGATAAGCGGCTCAGTCGACTTCTTATCTCCACCTTCCCGTCAGTTAGATGGGGGGTAAAAAAGTTACCGTACCAAAAAAATTTATCCCACAACGCACGCACAAATCTCTTCCACCTCTGTTCCGGGTGAGGGTCTCGTTCCGTTCTCTCTTTCAGCCTGTTGTCGTCCAGTATTTGGCCAGTCGATACTTCTTACCAAGGGGATTCACCTTTTCCGGAGGATCCATCGAGTTTTCTGCGTGTCGACCAACACTTTGCATATCGAATACTTCGAAACGGTACCGACCGCGACCAAACAGAAGCTCGGCTGATTTTGGCTGTTGATCCTGCTTCATTGTGGCCGATTGCCGAGTGTATCTGCGTCCGGGAATCACAACACAAAGAAAAACGGAAATCGAAGCACTCTTCACTCAAAAGGACATACAACAGCTCCGCGTCTGCATATTCTTATCTCGACCTTTTGACTTCGAGACTTTCAAAACGCATTACCCACGAGCACGTTAGTACTTTGCCTTTTCCCGAGCTCACACGACTTGCGTCGCTCCTTCCTTCTCGTGGCATTTACCCAGCATTGCTTGGACCAGGCCTCGTTGAAACATCATCTCGGCAGCCTGTCCCGCTTGCTTTTCTCCTCTGCACCTACCTTCATGCACTATTCCTTGTGGCCACGGAAGCTTTGTTGAGCTGTGCTGCATTCTTCTTGTGGTCGCCAGATACTCTTCACGGCACACGCCGTTTAGCTCGTTTCCCCAGCTCCGGCTCAGGGAATGCCTACGTATCTCGGTTGACAAGAACTTACTACTGCCTTTTGTCATAATTTGTCCCATATCCTTCCATCGGTCGTCACCGACGAACAGATTTCCACTTCGAACCTACCCGCGCCCTATGATCCAAATCGACATAGCATTGTCTAACCCTAAGGGAAACCGAACCTGACAACTAACTCCAGTATTCGACAGTCACAGGTCAGCTTACGAGCCACAACAGAATATAGTGTCTCAGCACTTCCGAACACCCTGTGTGGAACAAGAACATTTACCAGTGCCGGGGCACGTTTCATTGCTGCCATCGTCGGCGTGTTGGTGGAGGAAGTCTGAAACTTCGCCAAACTAGTACAGCTAGTTCGAGAAGTTCGAGAAGAGCTGTCAAGAAGCCGTGTCGGCAACTAGCCCTTTCATGGCAATTCAAGCAACATCACTGACAGCAGAGATGTCGCAACCAACTTTTTCCTATGCGCAAGCCGCAAAGGGCCAAGCCCCTGTTCAACAATCGTCGACCAGCCCGGTACCAGCATCGGTTAGCAGCAAGGACGAGACCACGACCGTTTCTACATCTGTGACCGCACCTTCTGTGGCGTCCAATGAGGATGCCCGCGAATCCATCAAGCAATCCCGGACTGGCAGCGAGTCTGGCCTCCAGAGACAGGACCCGGATACTGAGTCGCGGGCCAACAATGCAGCCACTGTGACACCAACAGCTGCCCCTGCCAAGGGTGACGCAACGCCTGCTCGTTCGATACCGGTCACGTCCGAAGAGAAGCCGCAACGACATGCAGGCAGATCAGCGCGTACAGCTGATTCCGAAGGTCGTAAAGGCCGCAAGGGAAAGAAGGGCAGAAAGGAGGACAAGGAGGGCGAGGGTGACGGAGACAAGGCCCAAGAAGAGAAGGAGCCACCTAAGCCGGTGATATTGTCCGAGGCACCGATTCCAACGGTGAATCCATGGTTGCAGCGCAAAGCCACAACCACCAAACCAGCCTCCCCCGTCGAGGATGGAAGAAAGGAGGAGAAGGCAGGAGCCCAAGATGGCAACAGCATAGAGAAGACACAGAAGAAGTCCGCGGAGCAGAACCGCGCTACTGATCAGGCGCAACGGCGAAATGGCCCTCGAGGCAGCCGTGCTGAGAACGCAGCGTCGCTTCCATCTGTCAACGATGCCAGCTTATGGCCTGACGTCAAATCAGCCGCCGTTGCAGCTGACGAGGAGAAGAAAAAAAACCAGGACAAGACAGAGCAACGGGTGGACAAGGATAGCCAAGGTCAGGATGATGCAGCTTCCAAGAACAAGAAGAAGGAATGGGTAGCCATGCCATATGTGCCAAGTGTTAACTTCAGCACACCAATGCCGCAACGAAGCTCGAACAAGCCGAGGGGTGGTGCTAGAGGCGGTCGCGAGGCGGGAGCAACACGGGTCACGCAGACTAGTGCTACGGCCACAACAGTTACCAGCCCAACCGGTGAGAAGACGCCGGCAACTGCAACTGCTAAGGATGGTCAGGAGGGTGGCGCTCCTGCGCAACCCCCCTCGCAGCCATCTTCCACGTCCAAGCGTGCGTCGGTGGACTTGAGCTCCGCCAAAGATGTGCGCAAGCCCGCTGTGACTGATGTGCGCAAGGAGCTGGCCGCGGAGGGCCTAGCATCTACTACTGCCAAGGCCGACAACGGCCGAGCAGGTTTCAACTCTGAGCACCAGTCTCAGTATCCTACCCACAAATTCTCTGGATCAAAGAGCTACGAGACACCACGTGAGAGGGGCGAGGGACATGGTCGTGGCCGCGGTGGCTTCCGGGGTCGTGGTGCGCACAACGGTGCCGTCAATGGACACGGTCAGCAGGCTAGTTTCGTCAATGGCCAGTACCCGGTTCACCCGCTCCCGGGTCGACCTGCTGGTCCTTATAGCCCTCCTGCCCATCAAGCGGGCTTCGGCAATGGCTATGGTGGTGGCTCATCAAGAGGCCGTGGCAACGGGCGAGGTGGCTCAGGGTCGGCTGGTTATGGCCGTGTCAACTCCAATGGGGCTGTTCCCGGTTCTAAGGTGGGCCAGGCCAATGCTGGTAATGTCGCCTTCGATTACTCTGTGCAGCAATACGCGGCTTTCCCCATGCCGCAGCTCCCTGTGTACGATCCGACCACCATTCAGTTGGTGATGGCCCAGGTTGAGTACTACTTGTCCGTCGACAACTTGTGCAAGGACTTTTTCATCCGCAAGAGGATGGATTCTCAAGGTTTTGTGCCCTTCGATCTGATTGCCGGCTTCAAGCGGTTGAAGGAGCTTGCCCCTGATGTGGAGTTCATCCGCATTGCCTGCGAGACGTCTGAGAAGATCGACTACGTCGTCGGAGATGACCACGTTGAGCGCCTTCGTCTTCGTGAGAAGTGGGACAGATTCGTCCTAGATATGGCGGAGCGTGAGGAGGAGGCTCGCAATGCTGGCCCCGCGGCTTGGAGCTTCCAGTCAAGGCACAGCAGAACCCCATATGCTGCTCCACCCATGATGCCTGTTGGCTATCATCCCGCTACCTCCCCTGGCATGTTCAACGGCAGCTTCTCGCCCGATGAGCACATGTTTCAGCACGCTTACATGAACGGTACCGTGCCTTATGATGCTGGTGTGAACGGAGGTGACATGAACGGTCACCGTTACACACCTGACGCCAATGGCCAGCTTTCTGCCGCGGTCCCCGAGTTCTCTCCAACCGTTCCGCAAGGCCCTGCGCAAGCTGGTCAACAGGTACCTTTCACCCTTGAGGGCGCTACCACCTTCAGCGACCAGGATGTGGACAACCTGGTGATTGTCATCGCCAACGGTAAGAAGGGATCAGCCTCGCCGTCCGGAGATGAGGCTCCCGTCGTCAACGGCAGTGGTGCTACATCCGAGACTCCTCAGGCCAATGGTGTTGCCGAGGAGGCCGGCAGGTCAGTCGCCATGTCTGCTCTTCGGTTGTAATGTCATTGTTAACGACATGCTAATTTAGGTCGCAGTGACGAGGCTAAGCCCGCCACAGATATCGTTGCCCGAGCTGAAGGGGACCATCCACAGCGTCTAGGACCTGATGAAACAAAGGAAAAATATACTACTTACTACGACAAGGCTCTGGAAGAGCGTGACCACGCTAAATCTGGAGAAACACCGCGGCTGATGCAAGGTCTATACGACTTCTGGTCCCATTTTCTGATTCATGATTTCAATTCTCGCATGTACCACGAATTCCGACATCTGGCCCTGGAGGATGCATCCAGAGAGACTCCAGCTCGTCATGGCTTGAGGGCTCTTATTCGATACTACAACGAACTACTCAACACCGATCAGCCGAAACCTTGGGGCGACAGACCAGTTCCGGAAGTCATCAATCTCCATTTCCGCAGCGCGCTTGGTCTCGATCCTAGCATGGGTGCCAATGGTCATGTGCGCGTCTAATTTCTTTTTGTTGGCTAGAACGCCTGGAGTTTCGGGCGTTTCTAGCATCCCAGCCTTTGGCCTGGGAGGGTGGAAGGGCTGGTACCTGGGCAAGGAGGATTTTGTGGTGGAGAGGGCATGATTGTGTCTTCTCGGCTCAGCTGCTGATGCCACGCATCTTGTGCGGCAGCTGCTTCGACTGGCGGCCGGTTGCATCCATGCCGAGCAAACCTTTATTACCTACCAACAATACGTTTGAGTTGCATCTTGGCTTCATCAACCGGGATGATGGTTGATGATTTAGCCTCCGACCCCTCTTTCATCAGCGAGGAAGTGTTCTTCGGTTGTCTGGGCGTGACTTACCGTTTACACCATGCTGCTGAAACGACTACCAATCCTTGGACAGCTTCTCATGTCAGCTTGAACCACAAGCTTATACCAATCAACACCCATTACTGAGCAAGAGTTCTTGGAAGAGAACAATCATAATATTCGATCAATCCCGCTTGATGCGGTTCCTGGCCTGAGCCTGGTCAGGTATACTGTTTTGGGTGGCTGGAATCTCGGCTCGCATCTCTGGTCATCCTTCGAAGCTTCAAGTCTTCAATACTTTCCGGATTTTGGAGTTTGACGTGGTACTGTCTTTGGCTTCCACCTGATCATCCTTTTGCGATGTTTGTTTGTCCGGATCCTGTTTCATCATCCCTACAGCGTACGGATGCTCATCAGGAGAAGACGTCGGAATAAACCTAGGAGTCCATGGACCTCATTTGGCTCACTATCTCTTGTTTCTGCGAAGGCGGCCTGTTGCAGCTTGTCAAGGCTTCAGTACTTGCAAGCGTCATTCCTTTTCTTCCATAAGTTTATCCCATCAGCGTCGACGGCTTCTCTTTGTCGAGTGAAATTTGAGAGGCACTCGGTCGCCGCGAACATTCAGGCATTGCATCGCGATAGGGAAAAGGGAGGATCAAGGTTCTTTACTAGATTTCAAGTTAAATGGAAAGGCATCGAGCATGTTCATGCCTTTTCGTCCTTGCCCCTGCTTCATCTTCTTTTCCTCTTACTCAAGCTGACCATTACACTCGGAAAGACAAAAGCCTGCAGATGGTTTGGTAGTGGCTTGTACATGTATAATTAGAATTCAAGATAAACTCAAAAGCGCGTGATTATTTGTACCATATCGCCATTGGCTCTGTAAAGCTCACAACACAGCGGACTGAAGCATCTGAAACCTGTGTTAGCATATGTGTGACTCTTGCAAAAGTCCGTGAAGAACATACGTGAAATCATTGCCTGCTTCGCTCAGTTACCGGTTCATCATAACTTCGTGACGCCTGCCTAAGTACAGGACCCAACTCCCCATCACCATCATGGCCAACCCTACCACAACTGATCATCCTCAGCACAAGCCCTAGCCATCTCAAACTGCTCATCCGTCTGACAAACCAAGACACGATGCTTGGCCCCTTCCTTGCCCACCTCCACCACCGTATCCTTCAGCTCCCGCCCGTTCGTCTCCTCGTCAATCTCAAACCCAAGACACGCGCACTGCTCCACCACCGCCCTCCTCAACTTCTCGCTCCTCTCCCCGATCCCGCCCGCAAACACCAACGCGTCCACCTTGCCCTGCAGACTGACATAATACGACCCGACAAACGCGCTGATCCGATCCACCACCAGGTCAAACGCGAGCTTCATCTCCTCCCCGTCGCCCGCCGCTATCTCCCCGAAGTTCGTCGTCCCCGTAAGACTCTTCCAGCCCGCCTCCTTGTTGAGGATCTCCTCGGCGCGCGAGATGTGCAGCTCCTTGGTGCTGCCGGGCGAGAGGCGGCCCACGTCCGAGGCGTAGTGGAAGACCAGCGAGGGGTCCACGCTTCCGGACCTGGTGGCACCGGGGAGGCCGGCCAGCGGCGTGAGGCCCATGCTGGTGTCCCAGGACCGGCCGTCGCGGATGGCGCAGGCGGAGGCGCCCGAGCCCAGGTGCAGCGCGATGATGGAGGTCTGCTCCACGGGTTTCCGCAGGAAGCCCGCCACGGAGCGGACGATGAAGGCGTACGAGATGCCGTGGAAGCCGTACTTGCGCAGCTTGTTCTTCACCGCGATGGTCTGGTCGATGGGATAGGTCCGTACGTGGGCGGGGAGGGTGGCGTGGAACTGGCTGTCGAAAATGGCGACGTTGACGGCGTTGGGCAGCTTCTTGATGACGGATTGGACGATCTCGAGGGATTTGGCGTTGTGCAGCGGGGCTAGGTCGTTGAGCTCCTCGATGTGGGAGTAGGTGTCCTGGGAGATGATGACTTGCTTGTTGAAGTCGCCGCCGTGCACGATGCGGTGGGTGACGATGGCGATGTCGTCTTTGGATTTGATGTGGGAGAGTTCATGGTCGTTGATGAGGGTGTCGAGGAGGAGGCTGAAGGCGTCGTCTTGGGAGGAGATTTCCCCCTCGACTTCTTTGGCTTTGATGATGGACTTGCCGCCACGGCTGTATGTGAGTTTGGGCGGAGGGGCGGTCAGACCAGCGACCTGGAGCTCGGCGAGTTGTTGCGGGGAGGAGGATTTGGTGGCCGTGTAAACAGATATCTTCACTGATGAGGACCCGGCGTTGACCGAGAGAATGATTTTTTCAGACATTTTGGAAGAACTCCTCCAGATGAGTGAGTCGAGGTGTTTGCGGGGTTTGTGATATTTGATGTAAGTAGCTCGCTTCTTGTCAGGATTGAGGCCAAGATGGTGTTGAAAAACACTTTGTACAGGAAGGAAGGGACTGTCCGTCTTTTTCTATAACACATCCAGGTACAAAAGTCTGGCGAGAACCTCGTCTCTAACACGTGTTGTCACTTTCTAGCCGGCGAGTCTGAAAGTGAGTTTATCCCCATCAGCTCAGGAATAACGGCCCGACTATCTGCAAGGAGCTTCGTGGGCTGACGGGATAAGATCATGGCATGACGTAGCGGGGGATTGCCCGAAGTGGGGACGCCAAGACTCGGCCGAGGCCTGAAACAAAACGAGTCCAGCGTGCCGAAGCCCGTTCAAGAAGTGTCGGACCCGGGACCGGGCACATTGGACGGTCCGCTTTCGGCAACAACCGCAGTAGTCAAACAAGTATGGAAATGCAATAGTCACAGCAACGCATCTAGGAGTGTTTCGAGTAGTCGTGGTAGCAGCCTTACGCTTAAACTTCTTCAAGGTGTCACCAAATCATCCACCGCATACTCAGTGCCATGTGCATATGTTAGGTTGCTGGGTCCCCCTGGATCTTCCAACTCACTCAAAGGAATCAAATCTGGCGAGGGCAGTTCATGCCGGTTGACTGGGAAGGAGACACCAAACTCAGTACCCACACTCTGAGCTACTCTCCATCGCTCTATGAAACGGTGGTAATCTCAACACATGTATCTGTCAGCTTCTTGGCCTCGATGCGCGTGAGTGAAGATATGGATGGTCCTTACCGTCGCTGCCCTGCGGGACCCGATCGTTCCTGGTAAACTGTATGGCGAGATACCGCACGTCGACACTGTTACCGTTGGAAGTCGGGGCAGAGGCCGTGACTGAGGCCTGCCGAGGACGGAATATCGACGTGGCCGAAAATCTTCTGTCACGGTTCGAGGACGTCGACGTGGCACTACTTCTCCGGACGTCGCTTCGGACCTGTAGCCGCAGCCTTCTGTGCCTATCGTCCCGGTTTCGTAGTTCTGCCTCGAAATTGTGGACGTGATACTCTTTCCACCGTCGTCTGTGGTTTGCGAAGAAGGTCACGGAGTGGGAGGATGTATAATTGTCCCGCCACATCTTCATCCTCTGGATTGTCCCCAGCCCTCTGACGTTGCCGTACGAATCGGTCCTTCCGTGGGTATCGGACCAGACGACGTCGACATCGAACCAGTCGATCAATTCTCGCCCCCTAACGTCCCCTTGAAACTGAACCGAGGTCTCGATGCTGGTGAAGTCGTACTTCACTTCGATATACTCATCATGAAAGACTCCCGCTGACGTGGCATACCTGACTCTGTGTGGCCCCCGAAAGGTCAGGTATTGTTCCAGCTCACGAGGATCTCCAAAGGGTCTGTGTTGAGCATGGAGGCTACAAGGGATCAACTCTGTGGGGACATCGGGTGGCACTGTGGCCAACGGTTAGACAGCTAGGGTTCCCTGTCCAAGAAAGGAATATTTCCGGACGTACAGAAGTGTTCCATGACTGCTCCTTCGTAGCTACATTGCCATATGATACGTCGGGGTTCAGTTGCGGTGATTTCCCATGGTCCCAGGTACAAGGTATTTTCGTTCACTGTTCCTTCAAACAGCTTTCTGTGTTCCCATTGATCAGTATCTGGCCTTGACGCAGGCAATTCTGCAGCCCCCTACGTCCGAGCCTCTTACATGGTGGCATTGAAAGCCGGCGGGGGAAGGTCAAGCGGTGCGAGGGCGGTATGAGGATCGGAGGAATCCGATCTGACCGTTGATACGACCGTATTCGGCGTCCAGGCTGATTCCGCAGGACTTACATGCTGGGTGTAAGAGGGCGGAGCACTGCCTATGGAGGAGACAAAGGACGGTGTTGACGATCCGGTGGCAGCCATGGCTCGGTGACAAATGCGGTAAGATGCGGAGAGGGTGGACAAGGGACGATTTAGCCTTGTGCGGAGAGTATAAGATAAGATAGAGCACTCTCGTCAGAAACGATGCATGGTACAAGACGCCAGGGGATGGCTGACAACCGCTGAGACACGAGACACGACCATAATAGTAGCTATGCGATAACGTGGTCGGTCCATAAGTTCTCAAGTGCCCCAACAAAACTCAGTACACTGCTTCCGGGAGTAGTCTCTTAGGATACTATCACGTAGATGCGAAAAAGCCTAAAGGGCCGGGCCGCGACAGTGTTCCAGAAGACCGAGAGGGCGAGGGAGGGGATCCTAGTCCATAAGACCCTGATCATGGGTCTCCGTCAACCTGGCGTCGGCCGGCTTCAAGGCTATGATCAATGCTAAATCCAGCAGCTAATCCCGACGATGGTGGCTTGAGGCCCTTGGATTTCGAGATGCTCTGCGGGATCGGTTGAAGGAGCCGTAACAGCCCATAGAAGAGTGCTGTGGTAAGACACGCAGGGCCGCTCGTGGCTCTGGGCCACCCCAGTCAGGCCTCGAGGATAATGCGTCCCTCGGTCATCCATGGCCAATTCTGTGGCAGGGAGCAATGACCTGCGTAGACTGCATAATGGCTGCAACAAATGTGGTTGCTGCAAGAGAAACACATGGCCCAGATAGCAAAGATGATTCGACGAAAGTCCAAGCCTGCTGGGCGTTCTTGGTACGGTACGTACCGTCCTTGGGGGCTAAGGGGTTATTGGGTGAAGGGAAGTGAATAGCACAGTACTCATATTGTATTTGTACTACTTTTCACTATTACCTCGGTACCATGGCTGGATCAGGAATAGGCTACCTTGTCATCGCCAACCCTGCAGATGCCGCAACAACATGAGGGAACCATTTTCCCCACACACTGCCTGTAATCGAGGCACGCACTGCGGTCGTTGGAAATTACCAAGGGTGTAGTAGCCGTCTGCGCAGTAGTGCTGAGTATCCAATATGGCCTAGCGAGAGCGGCTGAAGCTCCCCTCTCCCCGGGCTGGCTGCCATGTGCTGGGCGTTAGCATATACCTAACGAAATGACAATGTTGAAGCCTCCATTCTATTTGAGACAATTCAAAGCCCCAGTCATGTCCGACATCTGTTCATCTTCTATGTGACCATGCTGATGGATCACGACCTGTATCCACACGAAGAGAAAAGGAGAAACCGTGGGTATCTGGGATATGACAGCTCGGCCCTGACGGCGCGGGACCGCCATGTATGTCGTAACGCAACGCAGTCCGTCCCACGCTGTAACATGACCCCATACTCACTCTTGTTCTATAGGATCGTCGCCAATTGCGTTACGAGCTTGACCTGAACTCCTGGAACTTTAGGATCTGGGGCGTGGCAGCGTCGGGGTTCCTCACAGATTCATACAACCTGTTTGCCAGCAATGTGATACTCGCGTCTATTTCGTTTGTGTACTTCCCCGGCGAGAGATGGCCGGGTCTTGTCATTAATATCTTCACGTTACTTGGGCAAGATCACCCTCATATCTCCAACGGGATGACAGAACACTAATATCGCACAGCTCGGTGGTTGGACAATTACTTTTCGGCTACCTGGCAGATCGCTATGGAAGAACACGCCTATATGGCATCGAGTTGGTGCTCGTCATCGTGTCGACGGTTGGCGTCGCAACAAGCAGCTTTGGATACAGTGACATGTCGTTTCTGGCATTGTTTACCTGGGTAAGGTCATCGCAGTCTACTCTCTGCTCGTCTTGATTACTTTCTATACTGACGGTCCCTGCAGTGGCGCTTCGTGATGGGAATCGGTGCGTGTACAACCAACCACAGTCACTCCGAACCACCGCCCTGTCTAACAGCTTCGCAGGAATCGGAGCAGAATACCCGCTCAGTGCCGTGATAACTTCAGAATGGTCCTCAACCTCCTCTCGTGCGCCCATGATCTCCTCGGTCTTTATGATGCAACCAGTAGGCCAAGCACTAGCCCAACTAGTCGGACTCTGGGTCCTCCTAGGCCGCAACTCGCAGTTTGGCATCCAAGCCATGCAATGCGGGATCGACCTCAAGAACCAGGATACATGCCGCAAAGTTGTCGACGGGATCTGGCGCATCGTCGTCGGGTCCGGCGCCGTTCCAGCACTCCTAGCCATCATCTTTCGGTTCTTCCTCTCTGATTGTGGGCTGTACACGCTCGAGGTGAAGGACAAACCCGGCAATGCCTTCAGGGATACCCAGAGGGTCTATGGCTTGCCGAGGGGTGACAGAAACGGCGTGGCCCTGGGATCACCCGAAGCTGGACGGACGAACGGGACCAATCGCAGGCCGGTGCAGTTCTCGAGGGCGGATCTGAAGGATTATTTTGTTCGTGACAAGAACTGGTATTACCTCCTCGGCACCGCATCAACGTGGTTCTTCCTCGACCTCAGCTTCTACGGATTCTCCCTGGATAATCGAGGGACGCTGGCTGATATGTGGGCTACTTCGACCCCCGCTCATCTGAACCCCAGTCTGCCGTGTTGGACGTCCAGTCTTCCAGACGGTCAGTCGGCTGTTCCTGGATGGAAGACGACAGGGTACCCGTCATGGCAGACGGACCCGACGAAACCGTGCCATACCATATACGACGTCCTGTTGGACCAGGCGAAGCAATATCTGCTCACGGTCTCCCTGTCGTCTCTCGTGGGTAGTTTCTGCTTTGTCTTTGCCTCGAACCGATTTAGGCGGAGGGGGTGGTTGACTACCTCATTTCTGGTGCTCGCGGCCATGTTTGTCGTCACTGGAGGAGTCTATTACGGGGTGAACCATTCGTCTGGTGCGCCGGCGGCGGTGGTATTAGTTGCTCTTTGTCATTTTCTCTTCAACTTCGGTAGGCACTTGATTTCCCTCACTCATGTTGCAGGTTCCCATCCTACATATTCACCATACTGACCAGCCTGACAGGCGCCAATACCCTAACCTTCCTGATCCCAGCGGAAATCTTCCCAACCTGCTATCGGTGTACATGCCATGGCATCTCGGCGGCGGCAGGGAAGCTGGGCAGTATTGTGGCCGTCCTGGTCGTATACGGTATCAACTCGGGGTACCGCAGCGGTACACGACAAGGCGTGATCTTGGTGCTCTTCGGTTCCTTCATGCTCATCGGGGCTTTTTTTTCCTGGGCTTATATTCCGGACATCCAACGGCGCAAGCAGGATGGCCGGTTGGAGACGAAGTACTTGGAGGAGCTGGGCGAAGGCAGAGAAAGGGCGAGGCTGGATGGTGGACTGCTTACGGTTGGGGATCGGTGGAATAGTTTGAGAAGGAGGAGAGGTGCCAGGACGGCGGAACAGACAGCCGAACTACCCCATGAGAATGTCTAGACGGTGGCGAGGTATGCTGGGTAATATAGGGAATAGCTGCAGGGTATGTAAGGTGGTTCACTGATACACTCCCCCCAGGGTATCTCATATGTTCAGAAGGGCTAAGGAAAAGTAGTTCAGTGTGAAGGTTCAGGCCGGAGCTCTTTATTGTTCTCTGCAACTGTACTACTCTCGCAAGCTCCTTTCCACTGCTGTCTTCTCTCGCCTGGTCAAGTCATATCGTTGGAGATGCGACATGCCTCAAGTCCGTTCCCGTATCATCCGCTCATGGTATCAACATGCCCTCAACTTCCAGCCTATCGACAATGAGACCTCGGCAATATGAAATCAACGATAGTCGGCCTCCAAAATTAGAGTGACACGTGATCCAAGCCAGGTACCTCTCCGCCTAGTGGGCTTGGCCCATTCTTTGCTTTTCCGCCGCTAAGCGCCAAGTCTTTCCCGTCATGAGAAGGACGTTGATTACGTGCCCTCGTCTCCGTACAAAGGGAAGACGGTCTGGACTCCTATAGAAAAATCGATCGAGATGATCGAAAACAAATGGTTCCCATCCGAGGTATTTTGGTGGGGTCAATGAACTCTCCACAATCTCTCGAGGTGAGACAGACTGGAGGGAGAGCAGCTGAGGAAGGACTCAAAAAGGGCGCCCCAGACGCCGCCGGAACCCACTCCATCCAGAAATTCTCTCGGTGCTACGAGAGAACCCGAGGGAAGGAAAAAGGGAAGGAAAGAATCCACAAAACCCCGTTTGCGCCGCTCAAATGCTGGATTGTTCGTCTTGCGAACCCCGTCTCCATGTTTCGTGTACTCAGTGCAGGTTGCCATGCGTGTACTTGCGAACCCTGTCTTATAAAACTCCAGTAAATCAAAATGAGCAACGCTTCTCCCAGACCTCGTGATGTATGCCTAATCAATGTTGAAAGATCAAAGTGCATGATGCCTCCCGCAAAGGTGGCGCAGCTCCGTAGTTTTAGTGCGTTGTGCGCTCAAGCGCCTTCTTGGCATGCTATCGCCATGGCGAGAGCGTCCAGACCGCTAGGAGTACGGCCGGCAAGGGGTCGGCTCATCAGGGGACCATTGAGCGACCGCATATCCCAAGCACCTTCGATAGGTGACGGGAGGGGAGGAGTTTGCGACACGATCGAGGCAGCTGCTGCCGCTGCCGCCGCCGCGGCCCTGCGGCTAGAAGCGGAAGCGGATGATTTGGTAGAGGATCTCCGGTCAGCCGCTGAGAGGGATGGCCTGCTGGAGCGGGACTTGTCCTTGTAGTGGGTTTCCAGGTGCTGCTTCATGTTGTCCGCCCGTGTGAACTTTTTGGAGCACCCGGGATGGGTACATGGTACGGCCTTTTCCGCCGTGTGGATCTTGGAGTGCCGCGAAGCATGGCCGGACGTGGTGAATGTCTTCTCGCAGCCGTGGGTGTCACGGTAGCGGCAGGGGTAGCGCTTGGCAGAGCGCTCTGAGCCAGCATTGGTGCCCGTTGGACTAACAGCTTCACCGTCATACGAGGACGACCTGCTTTCGCTGAACGAATGTGGCCTCTTGGAACCGGTGCTGTATGTGTTGACGCCGCCCATGTAATCCTCATAGTGTGGCCGCGCATCGGGAACTGGTGGATAGACATGATGGTAGTCATATACAGGAGTAAGTGGAGTCTCTGGCTCGTTGCTGCTCATCTGAGAGTCGTACGAGTCTGATCTGTGGAGTTCCGGAGTGTTCGGAGAGGATGACAGGCTCCTGCCTAGTAATGGTGGTAAGAAGACCGAGGCTGTTGTTGGCTGGTGGTAAGAAGGCCGTTGCGGTATGGCACTGGCACGGGCGCTGGTCTGCTGGTGGTAATCGTCGTTCAGGAGCGAGACTTGGCGTCCCGTGGCATCACGAGCATGCATGACTGAAGATGGTTAACTTGCGCCTGGCAAGAAAACAGTTCGGATGTGGATTGCAGGTGCCGCAAAAGTAGTGCCCCTTAGTTGGCACTCTTGGCTATATAGCACAAATAAAATGCGCCAAAAAGTTACGGTATGTAACAGATCAGATCGTTCCAGATCTAGCAACCTAAGCTTCTTTGGATGGAACTGAAGATCGAGATGCCAATGGCGATTATTTGTTCTTTTTCAGCTGATGATCAAGTTTGGCCAAATACGGGATCCTGAAACCCTTGGCTTTGCTGCTATTCCTGGAGAAAAGGTCCAGTGCTTTAGAGTTTCGTATGCTGCAGTCCCCGAGTTAGTCCCCGTATCCCGTAAAGCTGCAAGGCGGAAGTCTGTATATGTTGGGGCCCCGCGGCCAACGGAACGGATGAGTGTGGCCAAGAAAGCAAAGATGCGCCAGACCGCGAGAATGTGCCGGATACGCAGGGGCATATGAGACGATGTAAGGTACGAACTACCTGCAGCCAGACACCCGAAGGGACGATGCACACAAAACTTACATGACGGCGATGGTATAGAGGTATTGAGCTGCGTGGGTAATCAAGATGTTTCTGGAGAGAGAATGTCTCGTTGGAAAGCTATGGTATGGTATGGTATTAGGGGAAGCAGGTGAAAGATATGCAAACAATCAAGCAAGCAAAAAGAAGCTGGGCCATGTGTAGCACATCCGGGGCAACCGCGTTTATAAAAGCACGGCGGTCGAGCTTGCTGGGTTGGGTCGACACAAGGAACATGGGAAAGTGCAAAGTGGACCTGACCGGGAGCGCATGAAACCCCATTCTGCCTCTTCCCAGAAGCATGGTTATCTGGTCCAAGGAGTGTTTCTTCCCCCCTCCACACCCCAAGTGTGCAAAAAGCTCGCTGCAACCAACGCATCCAAGAGTGCCCAAGACGGATCAGGACAGGGGGGGGGGTCAAAGGAACCATGTCACTTGGCATAAGACATGCGAGGGTCCAGGGTTGTCGCCGTTCAGCAGACAAGCCAGCCTATCCCCCCCACTCAGTACCCGGTCAAGTACCGGCAAAGGTCCTAAAGTAGCCGACTTTCTGCCCTCGCAGGAGCCACCGACCCCACTGCAAGTACCTGCCAAGTATCGCTGGTCTCACACAAAGTCGGGGTGCTTGTGTCGAACGCCTCTGGAGGAGGACGCTACCATTATTTAGCAAAACACCGTCTTGGCCAGTGTTTG
Organism: Coniochaeta pulveracea; assembly: GCA_003635345.1. NCBI lineage: Eukaryota > Fungi > Ascomycota > Sordariomycetes > Coniochaetales > Coniochaetaceae > Coniochaeta > Coniochaeta pulveracea. The sequence goes on along the minus strand of QVQW01000107.1, from coordinate 2,063 downwards.
GTCCAGGAACCGCAGACGGAATGGGATCAATGAAGCTGTTTTGCAGAGATGTGTGGACATGATAGAAAGTCAAATCTCAGATTATCGAGAGAGGTATACCAGTACCAGCTGTAGTTCTTGTGGCCTTAACACAATGCGTGTAGGATGTCCCTCTGCATGATGATAACTCTGTATACCGGTATCTGTCTATCTATTGTTGTGGTTCTGATGCTCCAGAGAAGACCATATGATACCCAAATGATGGACAGGAGAAACAGCTCCGGGGAACCAGGGTGGTGACCATGATGGCGATCAGGAACGCCCGCTCAGCTCAACTGGCATGGCGATGCGCACGCGTTCGGCTGCTCTCACCACGAGTGTTTGCGATTGGATGCATCGCATGATGCAGCACCCGAAACTCGAGCAGATCTCCCGATCTGATCCAAACTGGTTCCGCCAGATAGCATTACCGTGCATGGGCTACATTCTTTATCTTTCTTTTTTGTTTCTTTTTGGTCCTCCTGATTTCCTCCTGATTTTTAGCATTCCAATTTCTGATGATACTGGACCATGTCTACTGGTCCCTTTCTTTTTTTTTTTTTTTTTTGCTACCGATTTTCTTATTTCCCAACGAGACCTTGAATAACTGTCGCTGATCAGCCTCCCATAACCGGTTCTTGCTCCTTCGAGGAGCTTAGCCCCCCTCAACCCCAGTAGTATGACGCCAAAGGGTCCAAAGCATGATGGGACTGTATTAAGGGTTCGTCATGACGTATTCGAATGAGCTATGCCCGCTAGAGGTACCTACTGCGTAGCGAATAGGATCGGCATTTTCTGCGTGCCGGAACAGTTGCGCGAGGGCTGTGGTTTCAGTGAAAGAAGCGCTAGCGTACCGTTAAATTGGGCATTGGAATTTTTCCAGCCCGTAAAGTCAGGGTTGGTGTCCACTTTCCCAGGAGTCATCGCCGATCGCTTTGTAGCTTTGCGGGCTGTTTCTGTCCACTGAACCCTGGGAAGTGCAGTGCAGACTTTGGGACTTCAGGGACCTCTACCGGTTGCGCTCCGACATACGATTCATCCTCATGACAGGGCAGGCTGTCTCGAAGTATGATTTTGCGGACACACTCGCTAAAATCACATCAGCATGTGCCGTTACGGTACAAATTCCCTCGCGGCTCGGACTCCATGAGTATCATGAAGATGCAGCTCTGGGAGACCGCACTCCATGATCAGTGGCTTCATCTGCGCCGGCATGGCATGATATGCAATCCTACGAAGCAAATTGACCTGTCGAAGCTAGGCATACATGCACAACCACGCCGACAGTTCCGCCTGTTGTCGATCTCGATCTGACCTGCAGCGCCATCCTGTTGCTTCCATTCCGTGCCTGGCAAGCTTACGCGACACTACTCTTTTAGTGTTCGAAGCCGTCGACAGTCAGGTTGCAGCTGACAGAAGGAAAAGGAAACTATTGTTCAGGGTACCCACAGAGAAACTGGGCAAAGGGTGTACGAATAAACACGTCCCTGAGGGCGAGCTCTGGCGGGCCAAGTAATGTGAAACTGGGCAACCAATAATCGGCGAGTGTCCCGTGATCGACTGGGGAAAGAAGCTAGGTACCTGACCTTGACCCTCGGTACTCAAGCAATTGAGCCCAGGTACTTTCGGAGTACGCAGCTCTCAAGCCTTTTGTCGAGATTCAGGGTGACTCCACCTGCGGCTACGTTCGTACCCCACATGTCTGACAGAGACTGTCAATGACAAACCGTTAGCGGGAGCCAGAAGAAGGAAGAAGAACGCACTACGCAGTAGACAGCAGGTATAACCTCCGACCAACAGAACCAAAAAAAAAAAAGAAAAAAGCCAGGAACAAGCCGAACCTCCGGAAGCGAGCGACATGAGCAGGTCGTATGGATGGAGATCAGAAGCGAGGAAAACAGGCTGATAGCAGGCAATCATCAAACCGAAGGTTTTATGAGGAATGGCCTTTTTTTGCTTCCTTGCTGTTAGCCAGATAGCTAAATGTGGATCTGGAATACCTATCTGCAATTGGTTAATGGCGAAATACCTATCTGCGATTGGTT